>JAWPHD010022291.1:0-25552 GCA_037043455.1 Cyrtodaria siliqua
CTTACACATATATATTCCGTTCTTACACATATATATTCAGTTCTTACACATATATATTCAGTTCTTACACATATATATTCCGTTCCTACACATATATATTCAGTTCTTACACATATATATTCAGTCCTTAGACATATATATTCAGTTCTTACGCATATATATTCAGTTCTTACGCATATATATTCAGTTCTTACACATATATATTCAGTTTTACGCATATATATTCAGTTCTTACGCATATATATTCAGTTCTTGCGCATATATATTCAGTTCTTACACATATATTTTCCGTTCTTACAAATATATATTCCGTTCTTACACATATATATTCCGTTCTTACGCATATATATTCCGTTCTTACGCATATATATTCAGTTCTTACAGGTATATATTTAGTTTTACGCATATATATTCAGTTCTTACGCATATATATTCAGTTTTACGCATATATATTCAGTTCTTACGCAAATATTTTGAGTTCTTACACATATATATTCAGTTCTTCCACATATATATTTAGTTCTTACACATATATATTCAGTTTTACGCATATATATTCAGTTCTTAAGCTCATATATTGAGTTCTTACGCATATATATTCCGTTCTCACTCATATATATTCAGTTCAAAGACATACATATTCAGTTCTTACGCATATATATTCAGTTCTTACGCATATATATTCAGTACTTACACATATATATTCAGTTTTACGCATATATATTCAGTTCTTACACATATATATTCAGTTCTTACACATACATATTCAGTTCTTACACATATATATTCCGTTCTTACACATATATATTCAGTTCTTACACATATATATTCAGTTCTTAGACATATATATTCAGTTCTTACGCATATATATTCAGTTCTTACGCATATATATTCCGTTCTTACGCATAAATATTCCGTTGTTACACATATATATTCCGTTCTTACACATAAATATTCCGTTCTTACACATATATATTCCGTTCTTACGCATAAATATTCAGTTCTTACGCATTTATATTCAGTTCTTACGGATATATATTCAGTTCTTAGACATATATACTCAGTTATTACGCATATATATTCAGTTCTTACGCATATATATTGATTTCTTAGGCATATATATTGAGTTCTTACGCATATATATTCAGTTCTTAGACATATATATTCAGTTCTTACACATATATATTCAGTTCTTACACATATATATTCAGTTCTTACATATATATATTCCGTTCGTACACATATATATTCAGTTCTTACACATATATATTCAGTTCTTACACATATATATTCAGTTCTTACACATATATATTCAGTTTTACGCATATATATTCAGTTCTTAGACATATATATTCAGTTCTTACGCATATATTTTCAGTTCTTACACATATATATTCCGTTTTACGCATATATATTCAGTTCTTAAGCATATATATTGAGTTCTTACGCATATATATTCCGTTCTCACGCATATATATTCAGTTCTTAGACATACATATTCAGTTCTTACGCATATATATTCAGTTCTTACGCATATATATTCAGTTCTTACACATATATATTCAGTTTTTCGCATATATATTCAGTTCTTACGCGTATATATTCAGTTCTTACGCATATATATTCAGTTCTTACACATATATATTCCGTTCTTACACATATATAGTCAGTTCTTACACATATATATTCAGTTCTTACGCATAAATATTCCGTTCTTACACATATATATTCCGTTCTTAGACATATATATTCAGTTCTTAGACATATATATTCAGTTCTTACGCATATATATTCAGTTATTACACATATATATTCAGTTCTTACACATATATATTCCGTTCCTACACATATATATTCAGTTCTTACACATA
The DNA here is from genome assembly GCA_037043455.1 of Cyrtodaria siliqua. Taxonomy (NCBI): domain Eukaryota; kingdom Metazoa; phylum Mollusca; class Bivalvia; order Adapedonta; family Hiatellidae; genus Cyrtodaria; species Cyrtodaria siliqua. The sequence continues at coordinate 1,872 of JAWPHD010022291.1, forward strand.
TATATTCAGTTCTTACACATATATATTCAGTTCTTACACATATATATTCCGTTCTTACACATATATTCAGTTCTTGCACATGTATATTCAGTTCTTAGACATATATATTCAGTTCTATTCTTACGCATATATATTCAGTTCTTAAACATATATATTCAATTTTACGCATATATTCAGTACTTAAGCATATATATTCAGTTCTTACGCATATATATTCAGTTCTTACGCATATATATTCAGTTCTTACACATATATATTCAGTTTTACGCATATATATTCAGTTCTTAAGCATATATATTCTGTTCTTACACATATATATTCAGTTCTTACATATATATATTCAGTTCTTACACATATATATTCAGTTCTTACACATATATATTCCGTTCTTACACATTTATTCAGTTTTTACACATATATATTCAGTTCTTAGACATATATATTCAGTTCTTACGCATATATATTCAGTTCTTACACATATATTCAGATATACGCATATATATTCAGTACTTAAGCATATATATTCAGTTATTACGCATATATATTCAGTTCTTACACATATATATTCCGTTCTTACACATATATATTCAGTTCTTACACATATATATTCAGTTCTTACACATATATATTCCGTTCCTACACATATATATTCAGTTTTACGCATATATATTCAGTTCTTACGCATATATATTCAGTTCTTGCGCATATGTATTCAGTTCTTACACATATATTTTCCGTTCTTACAAATATATATTCCGTTCTTACACATATATATTCCGTTCTTACGCATATATATTCCGTTCTTACGCATATATATTCAGTTCTTACAGGTATATATTTAGTTTTACGCATATATATTCAGTTCTTACGCATATATATTCAGTTTTACGCATATATATTCAGTTCTTACGCATATATATTCAGTTTTACGCATATATATTCAGTTCTTACGCATATATATTCAGTTCTTACACATATATTCAGATATACGCATATATATTCAGTACTTAAGCATATATATTCAGTTATTACGCATATATATTCAGTTCTTACACATATATATTCCGTTCTTACACATATATATTCAGTTCTTACACATATATATTCAGTTCTTACACATATATATTCCGTTCCTACACATATATATTCAGTTCTTACACATATATATTCAGTCCTTAGACATATATATTCAGTTCTTACGCATATATATTCAGTTCTTACGCATATATATTCAGTTCTTACACATATATATTCAGTTTTACGCATATATATTCAGTTCTTACGCATATATATTCAGTTCTTGCGCATATATATTCAGTTCTTACACATATATTTTCCGTTCTTACAAATATATATTCCGTTCTTACACATATATATTCCGTTCTTACGCATATATATTCCGTTCTTACGCATATATATTCAGTTCTTACAGGTATATATTTAGTTTTACGCATATATATTCAGTTCTTACGCATATATATTCAGTTTTACGCATATATATTCAGTTCTTACGCAAATATTTTGAGTTCTTACACATATATATTCAGTTCTTCCACATATATATTTAGTTCTTACACATATATATTCAGTTTTACGCATATATATTCAGTTCTTAAGCTCATATATTGAGTTCTTACGCATATATATTCCGTTCTCACTCATATATATTCAGTTCAAAGACATACATATTCAGTTCTTACGCATATATATTCAGTTCTTACGCATATATATTCAGTACTTACACATATATATTCAGTTTTACGCATATATATTCAGTTCTTACACATATATATTCAGTTCTTACACATACATATTCAGTTCTTACACATATATATTCCGTTCTTACACATATATATTCAGTTCTTACACATATATATTCAGTTCTTAGACATATATATTCAGTTCTTACGCATATATATTCAGTTCTTACGCATATATATTCCGTTCTTACGCATAAATATTCCGTTCTTACACATATATATTCCGTTCTTACACTTATATATTCCGTTCTTACACATATATATTCCGTTCTTACGCATAAATATTTAGTTCTTACGCATATATATTCAGTTCTTACGGATATCTATTCATTTCTTAGACATATATACTCAGTTGTTACGCATATATATTCAGTTCTTACGCATATATATTCAGTTCTTACACATATATATTCAGTTCTACGCATATATATTCAGTTCTTAAGCATATATATTGAGTTCTTACGCATATATATTGAGTTCTTACGCATATATATTCAGTTCTTAGACATATATATTCAGTTCTTACGCATATATATTCAGTTCTTACGCATATATATTCAGTTCTTACACATATATATTCAGTTCTTACATATATATTCATTTTTACGCATATATATTCAGTTCTTACGCATATATATTCTGTTCTTACACATATATATTCAGTTTTTACACATATATATACAGTTCTTACACATATATATTCTGTTCCTACACATATATATTCCGTTCTTACACATATATTCAGTTCTTACACATATATATTCAGTTCTTACGCATATATATTCAGTTCTTACACATAAATATTCCGTTCTTACACATATATATTCCGTTCTTACGCATAAATATTCAGTTCTTACGCATATATATTCAGTTCTTACGGATATATATTCAGTTCTTAGACATATATATATTCAGTTCTAACGCATATATATTCCGTTCTTACGCATAAATATTCCGTTCTTACACATATATATTCCATTTTTACACATATATATTCCGTTCTTACACATATATATTCCGCTCTTACGCATATATATTCAGTTCTTAGACATATATATTCAGTTCTTACGCATATATATTCAGTTCTTACACATATATATTCAGTTTTACGCATATATATTCAGTACTTAAGCATATATATTCAGTTCTTACGCATATATATTCAGTTCTTACGCATATATATTCAGTTATTACACATATATATTCAGTTTTACGCATATATATTCAGTTCTTAAGCATATATATTGAGTTCTTACGCATATATATTGAGTTCTTACGCATATATATTCAGTTCTTAGACATATATATTCAGTTCTTACGCATATATATTCAGTTCTTACCCATATATATTCAGTTTCTTACGCATATATATTCTGTTCTTACACATATATATTCAGTTCTTTCACATATATATTCAGTTCTTACACATATATATTCCGTTCTTACACATATATATTCAGTTCTTACACATATATATTCAGTACTTACACATATATATTCCGTTCTTACACATATTATATTCAGTTCTTACATATATATATTCAGTTCTTAGACATATATATTCAGTTATTACGCATATATATTCAGTTCTTACGCATATATATTCAGTTCTTACACATATACATTCAGTTTTACGCATATATATTCAGTTCTTAGACATATATATTTTGTTCTTACGCATATATATTTAGTTCTTACACATATATATTCCGTTTTACGCATATATATTTAGTTCTTAAGCATATATTTTGAGTTCTTACGCATATATATTCCGTTCTCACGCATATATATTCAGTTCTTAGACATACATATTCAGTTCTTACGCATATATATTCAGTTCTTACGCATATATATTCAGTTCGTACACATATATATTCAGTTTTTCGCATATATATTCAGTTCTTAGGCATATATATTCAGTTCTTACATATATATTCAGTTTTACGCATATATATTCAGTTCTTACTCATATATATTCAGTTCTTACACATATATATTCAGTTCTTACACATACATATTCAGTTCTTACACATATATATTCAGTTCTTACACATATATATTCCGTTCTTACACATATATATTCAGTTCTTACACATATATATTCTGTTCTTAGACATATATATTCAGTTCTTACGCATATATATTCAGTTCTTACGCATATATATTCAGTTCTTACGCATATATATTCCGTTCTTACGCATAAATATTCCGTTCTTACACATATATATTCCGTTCTTACACATAAATATTCCGTTCATACAGATATATATTCCGTTCTTACGCATAAATATTCAGTTCTTACGCATATATATTCAGTTCTTACGGATATATATTCAGTTCTTACACATATATATTCCGTTCCTACACATATATATTCAGTTCTTACACATATATATTCAGTTCTTACACATATATATTCAGTTCTTACACATATATATTCCGTTCTTACACATATATTCAGTTCTTGCACATGTATATTCAGTTCTTAGACATATATATTCAGTTCTATTCTTACGCATATATATTCAGTTCTTAAACATAAATATTCAGTTTTACGCATATATATTCAGTACTTAAGCATATATATTCAGTTCTTACGCATATATATTCAGTTCTTACGCATATATATTCAGTTCTTACACATATATATTCAGTTTTACGCATATATATTCAGTTCTTACACATATATATTCAGTTCTTACACATATATATTCAGTTCTTACACATATATATTCCGTTCTTACACATATAGTCAGTTTTTACACATATATATTCAGTTCTTAGACATATATATTCAGTTCTTACGCATATATATTCAGTTCTTACACATATATTCAGATATACGCATATATATTCAGTACTTAAGCATATATATTCAGTTATTACGCATATATATTTAGTTCTTACACATATATATTCCTTTCTTACACATATATATTCAGTTCTTACACATATATATTCAGTTCTTACACATATATATTCCGTTCCTACACATATATATTCAGTTTTACGCATATATATTCAGTTCTTACTCATATATATTCAGTTCTTGCGCATATATATTTAGTTCTTACACATATATTTTCCGTTCTTACAAATATATATTCCGTTCTTACACATATATATTCCGTTCTTACGCATATATATTCCGTTCTTACGCATATATATTCAGTTCTAACAGGTATATATTTAGTTTTACGCATATATATTCAGTTCTTACGCATATATATTCAGTTTTACGCATATATATTCAGTTCTTACGCATATATATTCAGTTTTACGCATATATATTCAGTTCTTACGCATATATATTCAGTTCTTACACATATACTCAGATATACGCATATATATTCAGTACTTAAGCATATATATTCAGTTATTACGCATATATATTCAGTTCTTACACATATATATTCCGTTCTTACACATATATATTCAGTTCTTACACATATATATTCAGTTCTTACACATATATATTCCGTTCCTACACATATATATTCAGTTCTTACACATATATATTCAGTTCTTAGACATATATATTCAGTTCTTACGCATATATATTCAGTTCTTACGCATATATATTCAGTTCTTACACATATATATTCAGTTTTACGCATATATATTCAGTTCTTACCCATATATATTCAGTTCTTACACATATATATTCCGTTCTTACACATATATATTTCGTTCTTACACATATATATATTCCGTTCTTACACATATATATTCAGTTCTTACGCATATATATTCAGTTCTTACGCATATATATTCAGTTCTTACGGATATATATTCAGCTCTTAGACATATATATTCAGTTCTTAAGCATATATATTCAGTTCTTACGCATATATATTCAGTTCTTACGCATGTATATTCAGTTCTTACACATATATATTCAGTTTTACGCATATATATTCAGTTCTTAAGCATATATATCGAGTTCTTACGCATATATATTCAGTTCTTACGAATATATATTCAGTTCTTAGACATATATATTCAGTTCTTACGCATATATATTCAGTTCTTACGCATATATATTCAGTTCTTACACATATATATTCCGTTCCTACACATATATTTTCCTTTCTTACAAATATAAATTCCATTCTTACACTTATATATTCCGTTCTTACGCATATATATTACGTTCTTACACATATATATTCCGTTCTTACACATATATATTTCGTTCTTACACATATATATTCCGTTCTTACACATATGTATTCAGTTCTTACGCATATATATTCAGTTCTTACGCATATATATTCTGTTCTTACACATATATATTCAGTTCTTTCACATATATATTCAGTTCTTACACATATATATTCCGTTCTTACAAATATATATTCCGTTCTTACACATATATTCAGTTCTTACACATATATATTCAGTTCTTAGACATATATATTCAGTTTTTACGCATATATATTCAGTTCTTACACATATATATTCAGTTTTACGCATATATATTCAGTTCTTAAGCATATATATTGAGTTCTTACGCATATATATTCCGTTCTCACGCATTTATATTCAGTTCTTAGACATACATATTCAGTTCTTACGCATATATATTCAGTTCTTACGCATATATATTCAGTTCTTACACATATATATTCAGTTTTTCGCATATATATTCAGTTCTTACGCATATATATTCAGTTCTTACGCATATATATTCAGTTCTTACATATATATTCAGTTTTACGCATATATATTCAGTTCTTAGGCATATATGTTCAGTTCTTACACATATATATTCAGTTCTTACACATACATATTCAGTTCTTACACATATATATTCAGTTCTTACACATATATATTCCGTTCTTAGACATATATATTCAGTTCTTACACATATATATTCAGTTCTTAGACATATATATTCAGTTCTTACGCATATATATTCAGTTCTTACGCATATATATTCAGTTCTTACGCATAAATATTCCGTTCTTACGCATACATATTCCGTTCTTACACATATATATTCCGTTCTTACGCATATATATTCAGTTCTTACACATATATTCAGATATACGCATATATATTCAGTACTTAAGCATATATATTCAGTTCTTATGCATATATATTCAGTTATTACGCATATATATTCAGTTCTTACACATATATATTCCGTTCTTACACATATATATTCAGTTCTTACACATATATATTCAGTTCTTACACATATATATTCCGTTCCTACACATATATATTCAGTTCTTACACATATATATTCAGTTCTTAGACATATATATTCAGTTCTTACGCATATATATTCAGTTCTTACGCATATATATTCAGTTCTTACACATATATATTCAGTTTTACGCATATATATTCAGTTCTTACGCATATATATTCAGTTCTTGCGCATATATATTCAGTTCTTACACATATATTTTCCGTTCTTACAAATATATATTCCGATCTTACACATATATATTCCGTTCTTACGCATATATATTCCGTTCTTACGCATATATATTCAGTGCTTACACGTATATATTTAGTTTTACGCATATATATTCAGTTCTTACGCATATATATTCAGTTTTACGCATATATATTCAGTTCTTACGCAAATATATTCAGTTCTTACACATATATATTCAGTTCTTCCACATATATATTCAGTTCTTACACATATATATTCAGTTTTACGCATATATATTCAGTTCTTAAGCATATATATTGAGTTCTTACGCATATATATTCCGTTCTCACGCATATATATTCAGTTCAAAGACATACATATTCAGTTCTTACGCATATATATTCAGTTGTTACGCATATATATTCAGTACTTACACATATATATTCAGTTTTACGCATATATATTCAGTTCTTACACATATATATTCAGTTCTTACACATACATATTCAGTTCTTACACATATATATTCCGTTCTTACACATATATATTCAGTTCTTACACATATATATTCAGTTCTTACGCATATATATTCAGTTCTTACGCATATATATTCCGTTCTTACGCATAAATTTTCCGTTCTTACACATATATATTCCGTTCTTACACTTATATATTCCGTTCTTACACATATATATTCCGTTCTTACGCATAAATATTTAGTTCTTACGCATATATATTCAGTTCTTACGGATATATATTCATTTCTTAGACATATATACTCATTTCTTACGCATATATATTCAGTTCTTACGCATATATATTTAGTTCTTACACATATATATTCAGTTCTACGCATATATATTCAGTTCTTAAGCATATATATTGAGTTCTTACGCATATATTTTGAGTTCTTACGCATATATATTCAGTTCTTAGACATATATATTCAGTTCTTACGCATATATATTCAGTTCTTACGCATATATATTCAGTTCTTACACATATATATTCAGTTCTTACATATATATTCATTTTTACGCATATATATTCAGTTCTTACGCATATATATTCTGTTCTTACACATATATATTCAGTTCTTACACATATATATTCAGTTCTTACACATATATATTCAGTTCCTACACATATATATTCCGTTCTTACACATATATTCAGTTCTTACACATATATATTCAGTTCTTACGCATATAAATTCAGTTCTTACACATATATATTCAGTTTTACGCATATATATTCAGTACTTAAGCATATATATTGAGTTCTTACGCATATATATTCAGTTCTTACGCATATATATTCAGTTCTTACACATATATATTCCGTTCTTACACATATATTTCCGTTCTTACACATATATATTACGTTCTTACACATACATATTCCGTTCTTACACATATATATTCAGTTCTTACGCATATATATTCAGTTCTTACACATATACATTCAGTTTTACGCATATATATTCAGTTCTTACGCATATATATTCAATTCTTACACATATATATTCAGTTCTTATACATATATATTCAGTTTTTACACATATATTCCGTTCTTACACATATATATTCCGTTCTTACGCATATATATTCGGTTCTTACGCATATATATTCAGTTCTTACGGATATATATTCAGTTCTTAGACATATATATTCAGTTCTTACGCATATATATTCAGTTCTTACGCATATATATTCAGTTCTTACGCAGATATATTCAGTTCTTACACATATATATTCAGTTTTACGCATATATATATTCAGTTCTTAAGCATATATATTGAGTTCTTACGCATATATATTCAGTTCTTACGCATATATATTCAGTTCTTAGAAATACATATTCAGTTCTTGCGCATATATATTCAGTTCTTACGCATGTATATTCAGTTTTTACACATATATATTCAGTTCTTACACATATATATTCCGTTCTTACACATATATATTCAGTTCTTACACGTACATATTCAGTTCTTAGACATATATATTTAGTTCTTACTCATATATGTTCACTTCTTACGCATATATATTCAGTTTTACGCATATATATTCAGTTCTTACGCATATATATTCCGTTCTTGCACATATATATTCAGTACTTACACATATATATTCAGTTCTTACACATATATTTTCAGTTTTACGCATATATATTAAGTTCTTAAGCATATATATTCAGTTCTTACGCATACATATTCAGTTCTTAGACATATATATTCAGTTCTTACGAATACATATTCAGTTCTTACACATATATATTCAGTTTTACGCATATATATTCAGTTCTTACGCATATATATTCATTTCTTACGCATATATATTCAGCTCTTACGCATATATATTCAGTTTTACGGATATATATTCAGTTCTTACGCATATATATTCAGTTCTTACGCATATATATTCAGTTCTTACACATATATATTCAGTTCTTACACATATACATTCAGTTCTTACACATATATATTCCGTTCTTACGCATATATTTTCAGTTCTTTCGCATATATATTCAACTCTTACACATATATATTCAGTTTTACGCGTATATATTCAGTTCTTACTCATATATATTCAGTTCTTACGCAAATATATTCAGTTCTTACGCATATATATTCAGTTCTTACACATATATATTCAGTTTTACGCATATATATTCAGTTCTTACGCATATGTATTCAGTTCTTACGCATATATATTCAGTTCTTACACATATATTTTCAGTCTTACACATATATATTCCGTTCTTACACAAATATTTTCCGTTCTTACGCATAAATATTCCGTTCTTACGCATATATATTACGTTCTTACACATATGTATTCCGTTCTTACACATATATATTCAGTTCTTACGCATATATATTCAGTTCTTACACATATAAAATCAGTTTTACGCATATATATTCAGTTCTTACACACATATATTCAATTCTTACACATATATATTCAGTTCTTACACATATATTCAGTTCTTACACATATATTCCGTTCTTACACATATATATTCAGTTCTTACACATATATATTCCGTTCTTACACATATATTTTCCGTTCTTACGCATATATATTCCGTTCTTACGCATATATATTCAGTTCTTACGCATATGTATTCAGTTCTTACACATATATATTCAGTTTTAGGCATAAATATTCAGTTCTTACGGATATATATTCAGTTCTTACGCATATATATTCAGTTCTTGCACATATATATCCAGTTCTTACACATATATATTCAGTTTTACGCATATATATTCAGTTCTTAAGCATATATATTGAGTTCTTACGCATATATATTCAGTTATTAGACATATATATTCAGTTCTTACGCATATATATTCAGTTCTTACACATATATATTCAGTTTTACGCATATATATTCAGATCTTAAGCATATATTGAGTTCTTACGCATATATATTCAGTTCTTACGCATACATATTCAGTTCTTATATATATATTCAGTTTTTACTCATATTTTCCTTTCTTACAAATATATATTCCTTTCTTACACATATATATTCCGTTCTTACCCATATATATTACGTTCTTACACATATATATTCCGTTCTTACACACATATATTGAGTTCTTACGCATATATATTCAGTTCTTAGACATATATTCAGTTCTTACGCATATATATTCAGTTCATACGCATATATATTCAGTTCTTACACATATATTTTCAGGTTTACGCATATCTATTCAGTTCTTACGCATATATATTCAGTTCTTACACATATATATTCAGTTCTTACACATATATATATTCAGTTCTTACACATATATATTAAGTTCTTACACATATATTCCGTTCTTACACATATATATTCAGTTCTTAGACATATATATTCCGTTCTTACACATATATATTCCGTTCTTACGCATATATATTCCGTTCTTACACATATATATTCCGTTCTTACACATATATTCCGTTCTTACACACATATATTCCGTTCTTACGCATAAATATTCAGTTCTTACGCATATATATTCAGTTCTTACGGATATATATTCAGATCTTAGACAAATATACTCAGTTCTTACGGATATATATTCAGTTCTTACGCATATATATTCAGTTCTTACACATATATATTCAATTTTACGCATATATATTCAGTTCTTAAGCATATATATTGAGTTCTTACGCATATATATTGAGTTCTTACGCATATATATTCAGTTCTTAGACATATATATTCAGTTCTTACGCATATATATTCAGTTCTTACGCATATATATTCAGTTCTAACACATATATATTCAGTTTTACGCATATAAATTCAGTTCTTAAGCAAATATATTGAGTTCTTACGCATATATATTCAGTTCTTACGCATATATATTCAGTTCTTAGACATATATATTCAGTTTTTACGCATATATATTCAGTTCTTACGCATATATATTCAGTTCTTACACATATATATTCAGTTTTACGCATATATATTCAGTTCTTACGCATATATATTCCGTTCTTACGCATATATATTCAGTTCTTACGCATACATATTCAGTTCTTACGCATATATATTCAGTTCTTACGGATATATATTCAGTTCTTAGACATATATATTCAGTTCTTACGCATATATATTCAGTTCTTACACATATATATTCAGTTATACGCATATATATTCAGTACTTAAGCATATATATTGTGTTCTTACGCATATATATTCAGTTCTTACGCATATATATTCAGTTCTTAGACATACATATTCAGTTCTTACGCATATATATTCAGTTCTTACGCATATATATTCAGTTCTTACACATATATATTCAGTTTTACGCATATATATTCAGTTCTTACGCATATATATTCAGTTCTTACGCATATATATTCAGTTCTTACGCATATATATTCAGTTCTTACGGATATATATTCAGTTCTTAGACATATATACTCAGTTCTTACGCATATATATTCAGTTCTTACGCATATATATTAAGTTCTTACACATTTATATTCAGTTTTACGCATATATAATCAGTTCTTAAGCATATATATTGAGCTCTTACGCATATATATTGAGTTCTTACGCATATATATTCAGTTCTTAGACATATATATTCAGTTCTTACGCATATATATTCAGTTCTTACACATATATATTAAGTTCTTACACATATATTCCGTTCTTACACATATATATTCCGTTCTTACACATATATATTCCGTTCTTACACATATATATTCCGTTCTTACGCATATATATTCCGTTCTTACACATATATATTCCGTTCTTACACATATATTCCGTTCTTACACACATATATTCCGTTCTTACGCATAAATATTCAGTTCTTACGCATATATATTCAGTTCTTACGGATATATATTCAGATCTTAGACAAATATACTCAGTTCTTACGCATATATATTCAGTTCTTACGCATATATATTCAGTTCTTACGCATATATATTCAGTTCTTAGACATATATATTCAGTTCTTACGCATATATATTCAGTTCTTACGCATATATATTCAGTTCTTACACATATATATTCAGTTTTACGCATATAAATTCAGTTCTTAAGCAAATATATTGAGTTTTTACGCATACATATTCAGTTCTTATGCATATATATTCAGTTCTTAGACATATATATTCAGTTCTTACGCATATATATTCAGTTCTTACGCATATATATTCAGTTTTATGCATATATATTCAGTTCTTACGCATATATATTCCGTTCTTACGCATATATATTCAGTTCTTACGCATACATATTCAGTTCTTACGGATATATATTCAGTTCTTAGACATATATACTCAGTTCTTACGCATATATATTCAGTTCTTACGCATATATACTCAGTTCTTACACATATATATTCAGTTTTACGCATATATATTCAGTTCTTACGCATATATATTCCGTTCTTACGCATATATACTCAGTTCTTACGCATATATATTCAGTTCTTACGCATATATACTCAGTTCTTACACATACATATTCAGTTCTTACGCATATATATTCAGTTCTTACGCATATATATTCAGTTCTTACACATATATTCAGTTTTACGCATATATATTCAGTTCTTACGCATATATATTCAGTACTTACGCATATATATTCAGTTCTTACTCATAAATATTCAGTTTTACGCATATATATTCAGTTCTTACGCATATATATTCAGTTCTTACACATATATATTCCGTTCTTACACATATATATTCAGTTCTTACACTTATATATTCCGTTCTTACACATATATTTTCCGTTCTTACAAATACATATTCCGTTCTTACACATATATATTCCGTTCTTACGCATATATATTCCGTTCTTACACATATATATTCCGTTCTTTCGCATATATATTCCGTTCTTACACATATATATTCCGTTCTTAAGCATATATATTCAGTTCTTAGGCGGATATATTCAGTTCTTACACATATATATTCAGTTTTACGCATATATATTCAGTTCTTACGAATATATATTCAGCTCTTACACATATATATTCAATTCATACACATATATATTCAGTTCTTACACATATATATTCAGTTCTTACATATTCCGTTCTTACACATATATATTCAGTTCTTATACCTATATATTCAGTTTTACGCATATATATTCAGTTCTAACGCATATATATTCAGTTCTTACGCGTATATATTCCGTTCTTACAAATATATATTCCGTTCTTACACATATATAGTCAGTTCTTACGCATATATATTCAGTTCTTACGCATATATATTCAGTTCTTACACATATACATTCAGATCTTACACATATATTCCGTTATTACATTAATATATTCAGTTCTTACACATATATATTCTGTTCTTACACATATATTCAGTTCTTACGCATAAATATTCAGTTCTTAGGCATATATATTCATTTCTTACGCATATAAATTCAGTTCTTACACATATATATTCAGTTTTACGAATATATATTGAGTTCTTAAGCATATATATTCAGTTCTTACGCATATATATTCAGTTCTTACGCATATATATTCAGTTTTTAGACATACATATTCAGTTCTTACGCATATATATTCAGTTCTTATGCATATATATTCAGTTTTTACACATATATATTCAGTTTTACGCATATATATTCAGTTCTTACGGATATATATTCAGTTATTACACAGATATATTCAGTTCTTACACATATATATACAGTTCTTACACATATATATTCCGTTCTTACAAATATATATTCAGTTCTTACACATATATATTTAGTTCTTACGCATATATATTCAGTTCTTATGCATATATATTCAGTTCTTACACATATATATTCAGTTTTACGCATATATATTCAGTTCTTACACATATATTCAGTTCTTACACATATATATTCAGTTCTTACACATATATATTCAGTTTTACGCATATATATTCAGTTCTTACGCATATATATTTAGTTCTTACGCATATATATTCAGTTCTTAGACGTATATATTCAGTTCTTACGCATATATATTCAGTTCTTACGCATATATATTCAGTTCTTACAAATATATATTCAGTTTTACGCATATATATTCAGTTCTTACGCACACATATTCAGTTCTTACGCATATATATTCAGTTCTTAGACTTATATATTCAGTTCTTACGCATATATATTCAGTTCTTACGCATATATATTCAGTTCTTACACATATATATTCCGTTCTTACACATATATTTCCTGTTCTTACAAATACATATTCCGTTCTTACACATATATATTCCGTTCTTACGCATATATATTACGTTCTTACACATATATATTCCGTTCTTACACATATATATTGAGTTCTTACTCATATATATTCAGTTCTTAGACATATATTCAGTTCTTACGCTTATATATTCAGTTCTTACGCATATATATTCAGTTCTTACACATATATATTCCGTTCTTACACATATATATTTCGTTCTTACACATATATATTCCGTTCTTACACATATATATTCAGTTCTTACGCATATATATTCAGTTCTTATGCATATATATTCAGTACTTACGGATATATATTCAGCTCTTAGACATATATATTCAGTTCTTAAGCATATATATTCAGTTCTTACGCATATATATTCAGTTCTTACGCATATATATTCAGTTCTTACACATCTATATTCAGTTTTACGCATATATATTCAGTTCTTAAGCATATATATTGAGTTCTTACGCATATATATTCAGTTCTTACGAATATATATTCAGTTCTTACGCATATATATTCAGTTCTTACACATATATATTCAGTTCTTACACATATATATTCCGTTCCTACACATATATTTTCCTTTCTTACAAATATAAATTCCATTCTTACACATATATATTCCGTTCTTAGGCATATATATTACGTTCTTACACATATATATTCCGTTCTTACACATATATATTTCGTTCTTACACATATATATTCCGTTCTTACACATATGTTTTCAGTTCTTACGCATATATATTCAGTTCTTACGCATATATATTCAGTTCTTACTGATATATATTCAGCTCTTAGACATATATATTCAGTTCTTAAGCATATATATTCAGTTCTTACGCATATATATTCAGTTCTTACGCATATATATTCAGTTCTTACATATATATATTCAGTTTTACGCATATATATTCCGTTCTTACGCATATATATTACGTTCTTACACATATATATTCAGTTCTTAGACATATATATTCAGTTCTTACGCATATACATTCAGTTCTTACGCATATATATTCAGTTCTTACACATATATATTCAGTTTTACGCATATATATTCAGTTCTTACGCATATATATTGAGTTCTTACGCATACATATTCAGTTCTTACGCATATATATTCAGTTCTTAGACTTATATATTCAGTTCTTACGCATATATATTCAGCTCTTACGCATATATATTCAGTTCTTACACATATATATTCCGTTCTTACACATATATTTCCCGTTCTTACAAATACATATTCCGTTCTTACACATATATATTCCGTTCTTACGCATATATATTACGTTCTTACACATATATATATTCCGTTCTTACACATATATATTGAGTTCTTACTCATATATATTAAGTTCTTAGACATATATTCAGTTCTTACGCTTATATATTCAGTTCTTACGCATATATATTCAGTTCTTACACATATATATTCCGTTCTTACACATATATATTTCGTTCTTACACATATATATTCCGTTCTTACACATATATATTCAGTTCTTACGCATATATATTCAGTTCTTACGCATATATTCAGTTCTTACGGATATATATTCAGCTCTTAGACATATATATTCAGTTCTTAAGCATATATATTCAGTTCTTACGCATATATATTCAGTTCTTAGGCATATATATTCAGTTCTTACACATATATATTCAGTTTTACGCATATATATTCAGTTCTTAAGCATATATATCGAGTTATTACGCATATATATTCAGTTCTTACGAATATATATTCAGTTCTTAGACATATATATTCAGTTCTTAAGCATATATATTCAGTTCTTACGCATATATATTCAGTTCTTACACATATATATTCCGTTCCTACACATATATTTTCCTTTCTTACAAATATATATTCCATTCTTACACATATATATTCCGTTCTTACGCATATATATTACGTTCTTACACATATATATTCCGTTCTTACACATATACATTGAGTTCTTACGCATATATATTCAGTTCTAAGACATATATTCAGTTCTTACGCATATATATTCAGGTCTTAGACATATATTCAGTTCTTACGCATATATATTCAGTTCTTACGCATATATATTCAGTTCTTACACATATATATTCAGTTTTTCGCATATCTATTCAGTTCTTACGCATATATATTCAGTTCTTACACATATATATTCAGTTCTTACACATATATATTCAGTTCTTACACATATATATTAAGTTCTTACACATATATTCCGTTCTTACACATATATATTCAGTTCTTACACATATATATTCCGTTCTTACACATATATATTCCGTTCTTACGCATATATATTCCGTTCTTACACATATATATTCCGTTCTTACACATATATATTCCGTTCTTACACATATATTCCGTCCTTACACATATATATATCGTTCTTACGCATAAATATTCAGTTCTTACGGATATTTATTCAGTTCTTAGACATATATACTCAGTTCTTACGCATATATATTCAGTTCTTACGCATATATATTCAGTTCTTACACATATACATTCAGTTTTACGCATATATATTCAGTTCTTAAGCATATATATTGAGTTCTTACGCATATATAGTGAGTTCTTACGCATATATATTCAGTTCTTAGACATATGTATTCAGTTCTTACGCATATATATACAGTTCTTACGCATATATATTCAGTTCTTACACATATATATTCAGTTTAACGCATATAAATTCAGTTCTTAAGCAAAAATATTGAGTTCTTACGCATATATATTCTGTTCTTAGACATATATATTCAGTTATTACGCATATATATTCAGTTCTTACGCATATATATTCAGTTCTTACGCATATATATTCAGTTCTTACACATATATATTCAGTTTTACGCATATATATTCAGTTCTTTAGCATAAATATTCCGTTCTTACGCATATATATTCAGTTCTTACGCATATATATTCAGTTCTTACTGATATATATTCAGTTCTTACGCATATATATTCAGTTCTTAGACATATATATTCAGTTCTTACGCATATATATTCATTTCTTACGCATATATATTCAGTTCTTACACATATATATTCAGTTTTACGCATATATATTCAGTTCTTACGCATATATATTGAGTTCTTACGCATATATATTCAGTTCTTACGCATATATATTCAGTTCTTAGACTTATATATTCAGTTCTTACGCATATATATTCAGTTCTTACGCTTATATATTCAGTTCTTACACATATATATTCCGTTCTTACACATATATTTCCCGTTCTTACAAATACATATTCCGTTCTTACACATATATATTCCGTTCTTACGCATATATATTACGTTCCTACACATATATATTCCGTTCTTACACATATATATTGAGTTCTTACGCATATCTATTCAGTTCTTAGACATATATTCAGTTCTTACGCTTATATATTCAGTTCTTACGCATATATATTCAGTTCTTATACATATGTATTCCGTTCTTACACATATATATTTCGTTCTTACACATATATATTCCGTTCTCACACATATATATTCAGTTCTTACGCATATATATTCAGTTCTTACGAATATATATTCAGTTCTTAGACATATATATTCAGTTCTTACGCATATATATTCAGTTCTTAGGCATATATATTCAGTTCTTATACATATATATTCCGTTCCTACACATATATTTTCCTTTCTTACAAATATATATTCCATTCTTACACATATATATTCCGTTCTAACGCATATATATTCCGTTCTTACACATATGTATCCAGTTTTTACGCATATATATTCAGTTCTTAGACATATATTCAGTTCTTACGCATATATTTTCAGTTCTTAGACATATATAAACAGTTCTTACGCATATATATTCAGTTCTTACGCATATATATTCAGTTCTTACACATATATTTTAAGTTTTACGCATATCTATTCAGTTCTTACGCATATATATTCAGTTCTTACACATATATATTCAGTTCTTACACATATATATTCAGTTCTTACACATATATATTAAGTTCTTATACATATATTCCGTTCTTACACATATATATTCAGTTCTTACACATATATATTCCGTTCTTACACATATATATTCCGTTCTTACGCATATATATTCCGTTCTTACACATATATATTCCGTTCTTACACATATATTCCGTCCTTACACATATATATTCCGTTCTTACGCATAAATATTCAGTTCTTACGCATATATATTCCGTTCTTACAC
This sequence comes from Cyrtodaria siliqua, assembly GCA_037043455.1. Classification (NCBI taxonomy): domain Eukaryota; kingdom Metazoa; phylum Mollusca; class Bivalvia; order Adapedonta; family Hiatellidae; genus Cyrtodaria; species Cyrtodaria siliqua. The sequence continues at coordinate 20,991 of JAWPHD010022291.1, forward strand.
ATATATATTCCGTTCTTACACATATATTCCGTCCTTACACATATATATATCGTTCTTACGCATAAATATTCAGTTCTTACGGATATTTATTCAGTTCTTAGACATATATTCTCAGTTCTTACGCATATATATTCAGTTCTTACGCATATATATTGAGTTCTTACGCATATATAGTGAGTTCTTACGCATATATATTCAGTTCTTAGACATATGTATTCAGTTCTTACGCATATATATTCAGTTCTTACGCATATATATTCAGTTCTTACACATATATATTCAGTTTTACGCATATAAATTCAGTTCTTAAGCAAAAATATTGAGTTCTTACGCATATATATTCAGTTCTTAGACATATATATTCAGTTATTACGCATATATATTCAGTTCTTACGCATATATATTGAGTTCTTACGCATATATATTCAGTTCTTACACATATATATTCAGTTCTTACACATATATATTAAGTTCTTACACATATATTTCGTTCTTACACATATATATTCAGTTCTTACACATATATATTCCGTTCTTACACATATATATTCCGTTCTTACGCATATATATTCCGTTCTTACACATATATATTCCGTTCTTACGCATATATATTCAGTTCTTAGACATATATTCAGTTCTTACGCATATATATTCAGGTCTTAGACATATATTCAGTTCTTACGCATATATATTCAGTTCTTACGCATATATATTCAGTTCTTACACATATATATTCAGTTTTACGCATATCTATTCAGTTCTTACGCATATATATTCAGTTCTTACACATATATATTCAGTTCTTACACATATATATTCAGTTCTTACACATATATATTAAGTTCTTACACATATATTCCGTTCTTACACATATATATTCAGTTCTTACACATATATATTCCGTTCTTACACATATATATTCCGTTCTTACGCATATATATTCCGTTCTTACACATATATATTCCGTTCTTACACATATATATTCCGTTCTTACACATATATTCCGTCCTTACACATATATATATCGTTCTTACGCATAAATATTCAGTTCTTACGGATATTTATTCAGTTCTTAGACATATATACTCAGTTCTTACGCATATATATTCAGTTCTTACGCATATATATTCAGTTCTTACACATATACATTCAGTTTTACGCATATATATTCAGTTCTTAAGCATATATATTGAGTTCTTACGCATATATAGTGAGTTCTTACGCATATATATTCAGTTCTTAGACATATGTATTCAGTTCTTACGCATATATATATAGTTCTTACGCATATATCTTCAGTTCTTACACATATATATTCAGTTTTACGCATATAAATTCAGTTCTTAAGCAAAAATATTGAGTTCTTACGCATATATATTCTGTTCTTAGACATATATATTCAGTTATTACGCATATATATTCGGTTCTTACGCATATATATTCATTTCTTACGCATATATATTCAGTTCTTACACATATATATTCAGTTTTACGCATATATATTCAGTTCTTACGCATATATATTGAGTTCTTACGCATATATATTGAGTTCTTACGCATATATATTCAGTTCTTAGACTTATATATTCAGTTCTTACGCATATATATTCAGTTCTTACGCATATATATTCAGTTCTTACACATATATATTCCGTTCTTACACATATATTTCCCGTTCTTACAAATACATATTCCGTTCTTACACATATATATTCCGTTCTTACGCATATATATTACGTTCTAACACATATATATTCCGTTCTTACACATATATATTGAGTTCTTACGCATATATATTCAGTTCTTAGACATATATTCAGTTCTTACGCTTATATATTCAGTTCTTACGCATATATATTCAGTTCTTACACATATATATTCCGTTCTTACACATATATATTTCGTTCTTACACATATATATTCCGTTCTCACACATATATATTCAGTTCTTACGCATATATATTCAGTTCTTACGGATATATATTCAGCTCTTAGACATATATATTCAGTTCTTAAGCATATATATTCAGTTCTTACTCATATATATTCAGTTCTTACGCATATATATTCAGTTCTTACACATATATATTCTGTTTTACGCATATATATTCAGTTCTTAAGCATATATATCGAGTTCTTACGCATATATATTCAGTTCTTACGAATATATATTCAGTTCTTAGACATATATATTCAGTTCTTACGCATATATATTCAGTTCTTAGGCATATATATTCAGTTCTTATACATATATATTCCGTTCCTACACATATATTTTCCTTTCTTACAAATATATATTCCATTCTTACACATATATATTCCGTTCTTACGCATATATATTCCGTTCTTACACATATGTATTCAGTTCTTACGCATATATATTCAGTTCTTAGACATGTATTCAGTTCTTACGCATATATTTTCAGTTCTTAGACATATATTCAGTTCTTACGCATATATATTCAGTTCTTACGCATATATATTCAGTTCTTACACATATATATTAAGTTTTACGCATATCTATTCAGTTCTTACGCATATATATTCAGTTCTTACACATATATATTCAGTTCTTACACATATATATTCAGTTCTTACACATATATATTAAGTTCTTATACATATATTCCGTTCTTACACATATATATTCAGTTCTTACACATATATATTCCGTTCTTACGCATATATATTCCGTTCTTACACATATATTCCGTTCTTACACATATATTCCGTCCTTACACATATATATTCCGTTCTTACGCATAAATATTCAGTTCTTACGCATATATATTCCGTTCTTACACATATATATTCCGTTCTTACACATATATTCCGTCCTTACACATATATATATCGTTCTTACGCATAAATATTCAGTTCTTACGGATATTTATTCAGTTCTTAGACATATATACTCAGTTCTTATGCATATATATTCAGTTCTTACGCATATATATTCAGTTCTTACACATATACATTCAGTTTTACGCATACATATTCAGTTCTTAAGCATATATATTGAGTTCTTACGCATATACAGTGAGTTCTTACGCATATATATTCAGTTCTTAGACATATGTATTCAGTTCTTACGCATATATATTCAGTTCTTACGCATATATATTCAGTTCTTACACATATATATTCAGTTTTACGCATATAAATTGAGTTCTTAAGCAAAAATATTGAGTTCTTACGCATATATATTCAGTTCTTAGACATATATATTCAGTTATTACGCATATATATTCAGTTCTTACGCATATATATTGAGTTCTTACGCATATATATTCAGTTCTTACACATATATATTCAGTTTTACGCATATATATTCAGTTCTTTAGCATATATATTCCGTTCTTACGCATATATATTCAGTTTTACGCATATATATTCAGTTCTTAGACATATATATTCAGTTCTTACGCATATATATTCATTTCTTACGCATATATATTCAGTTCTTACACATATATATTCAGTTTTACGCATATATATTCAGTTCTTACGCATATATATTGAGTTCTTACGCATATATATTCAGTTCTTACGCATATATATTCAGTTCTTAGACTTATATTCAGTTCTTACGCATATATATTCAGTACTTACACATATATATTCAGTTCTTACACATATATATTCCGTTCTTACACATATATTTCCCGTTCTTACAAATACATATTCCGTTCTTACACATATATATTCCGTTCTTACGCATATATATTATGTTCTTACACATATATATTCCGTTTTTAAACATATATATTGAGTTCTTACGCATATATATTCAGTTCTTAGACATATATTCAGTTCTTACGCTTATATATTCAGTTCTTACGAATATATATTCAGTTCTTATACATATATATTCCGTTCTTACACATATATATTTCGTTCTTACACATATATATTCCGTTCTCACACATATATATTCAGTTCTTACGCATATATATTCAGTTCTTACGGATATATATTCAGCTCTTAGACATATATATTCAGTTCTTAAGCATATATATTCAGTTCTTACTCATATATATTCAGTTCTTACGCATATATATTCAGTTCTTACACATATATATTCTGTTTTACGCATATATATTCAGTTCTTAAGCATATATATCGAGTTCTTACGCATATATATTCAGTTCTTACGAATATATATTCAGTTCTTAGACATATATATTCAGTTCTTACGCATATATATTCAGTTCTTAGGCATATATATTCAGTTTTTATACATATATATTCCGTTCCTACACATATATTTTCCTTTTTTACTAATATATATTCCATTCTTACACATATATATTCCGTTCTTACGCATATATATTCCGTTCTTACACATATATATTCAGTTCTTACGCATATATATTCAGTTCTTAGACATATATTCAGTTCTTACGCATATATTTTCAGTTCTTAGACATATATATTCAGTTCTTACGCATATATATTCAGTTCTTACGCATATATATTCAGTTCTTACACATATATATTAAGTTTTACGCATATCTATTCAGTTCTTACGCATATTTATTCAGTTCTTACACATATATATT
>JAWPHD010022292.1:0-25551 GCA_037043455.1 Cyrtodaria siliqua
TCTTACGCATATATATTCAGTTCTTACACATACATATTCAGTTCTTACACATATATATTCCGTTCTTACGCATATATATTCAGTTCTTACGCATATATATTCAGTTCTTAGGCATATATTCAGTTCTTACGCATATATATTCAGTTCTTACACATATATATTCCGTTCTTACACATATATATTCAGTTCTTACACATATATATTCCGTTCTTACGCATATATATTCCGTTCTTACGCATATATATTCCGTTCTCACGCATATATATTTAGTTCTTACGCATATATATTCAGTTCTTACACATATATATTCAGTTCTTACAGATATATATTCAGTTTTTACACTTATATTTTCAGTTCTTACACATATATCTTCAGTTCTTACAATTATATTCCGTTTTTGCGCATATATATTCCGTTCTTACGGATATATATTCAGTTCTTACGTATATATATTCCGATCTTACGCATATATATTCAGTTCTTACACATATATATTCAGTTCTAACACATGAATATTCAGTTCTTACACATATATATTCAGTTTTTACAGATATATATTCCGTTCTTACACATATCTATTCCATTCTTACGCATATATATTCCGTCCTTACACATATATATTCCGTTTTTACGCATATATATTCCGTTCTTACGCATATATATTCCGTTCTTACGCATATATATTCCGTTCTTACGCATATATATTCCATACTTACGCATATATATTCAGTTCTTACACATATATATTCAGTTCTTAAACATATATTTTCAGTTCTTACACATATATATTCCGTTCTTACGCATATATATTCAGTTCTTACACATATATTCTGTTCTTACACATATTTATTCAGTTCTTACAAATATATATTCAGTTCTTACACATATATATTCCGTTCTTACACATATATATTCAGTTCTTACAAATATGTATTCAGTTCTTACGCATATATTCAGTTCTTACACATACATATTCAGTTCTTACACATATATATTCCGTTCTTACGCATATATATTCCGTTCTTACGTATATATATTCCGTTTTTAAGCATATATATTCAGTTCTTACGCATATATATTCAGTTCTTACACATACATATTCAGTTCTTACACATATATATTCCGTTCTTACGCATATATATTCAGTTCTTACGCATATATATTCAGTTATTAGGCATATATTCAGTTCTTACGCATATATATTCAGTTCTTACGCATATATTTAGTTCTTACACATATATATTTAGTTCTTACGCCTATATATTCCGTTCTTACGCATATATATTCAGTTCTTACACATATAGTTCTTACGCATATATGTTCAGTTCTAACGCATATATGTTCAGTTCTTACACATATATATTCCGTTCTTACACATATATATTCCGTTCTTACGCATATATATTCCTTTCTTACGCATATATTCAGTTCTTACACATATATATTCAGTTCTTACACATATATATTTAGATCTTACACATATATTCAGTTCTTATACATATATATTCCGTTCTTACACATATATATTCAGTTCTTACACATATATATTTAGATCTTACACATATATTCAGTTCTTACACATATATATTCCGTTCTTACACATATATATTCAGTTCTTACACATATATATTCCGTTCTTAAGCATATATATTCCGTTCTTACGCATATATATTCCGTTCTCACGCATATATATTTAGTTCTTACGCATATATATTCAGTTCTTACACATATATAGTCAGTTCTTACAGATATATATTCAGTTCTTACACTTATATTTTCAGTTCTTACACATATATCTTCAGTTCTTACAATTATATTCCGTTTTTGCGCATATATATTCCGTTCTTACGGATATATATTCAGTTCTTACGTATATATATTCCGATCTTACGCATATATATTCAGTTCTTACACATATATATTCAGTTCTAACACATGAATATTCAGTTCTTACACATATATATTCAGTTCTTACAGATATATATTCCGTTCTTACACATATCTATTCCATTCTTACGCATATATATTCCGTCCTTACACATATATATTCCGTTTTTACGCATATATATTCCGTTCTTACGCATATATATTCCGTTCTTACGCATATATATTCCGTTCTTACGCATATATATTCCGTTCTTACGCATATATATTCCATACTTACGCATATATATTCAGTTCTTACACATATATATTCAGTTCTTAAACATATATTTTCAGTTCTTACACATATATATTCCGTTCTTACGCATATATATTCAGTTCTTACACATATATTCTGTTCTTACACATATTTATTCAGTTCTTACAAATATATATTCAGTTCTTACACATATATATTCCGTTCTTACACATATATATTCAGTTCTTACAAATATGTATTCAGTTCTTACGCATATATTCAGTTCTTACACATACATATTCAGTTCTTACACATATATATTCCGTTCTTACGCATATATATTCCGTTCTTACGTATATATATTCCGTTTTTAAGCATATATATTCAGTTCTTACGCATATATATTCAGTTCTTACACATACATATTCAGTTCTTACACATATATATTCCGTTCTTACGCATATATATTCAGTTCTTACGCATATATATTCAGTTATTAGGCATATATTCAGTTCTTACGCATATATATTCAGTTCTTACGCATATATTTAGTTCTTACACATATATATTTAGTTCTTACGCCTATATATTCCGTTCTTACGCATATATATTCAGTTCTTACACATATAGTTCTTACGCATATATGTTCAGTTCTAACGCATATATGTTCAGTTCTTACACATATATATTCCGTTCTTACACATATATATTCCGTTCTTACGCATATATATTCCTTTCTTACGCATATATTCAGTTCTTACACATATATATTCAGTTCTTACACATATATATTTAGATCTTACACATATATTCAGTTCTTATACATATATATTCCGTTCTTACACATATATATTCAGTTCTTACACATATATATTTAGATCTTACACATATATTCAGTTCTTACACATATATATTCCGTTCTTACACATATATATTCAGTTCTTACACATATATATTCCGTTCTTAAGCATATATATTCCGTTCTTACGCATATATATTCCGTTCTCACGCATATATATTTAGTTCTTACGCATATATATTCAGTTCTTACACATATATAGTCAGTTCTTACAGATATATATTCAGTTCTTACACTTATATTTTCAGTTCTTACACATATATCTTCAGTTCTTACAATTATATTCCGTTTTTGCGCATATATATTCCGTTCTTACGGATATATATTCAGTTCTTACGTATATATATTCCGATCTTACGCATATATATTCAGTTCTTACACATATATATTCAGTTCTAACACATGAATATTCAGTTCTTACACATATATATTCAGTTCTTACAGATATATATTCCGTTCTTACACATATCTATTCCATTCTTACGCATATATATTCCGTCCTTACACATATATATTCCGTTTTTACGCATATATATTCCGTTCTTACGCATATATATTCCGTTCTTACGCATATATATTCCGTTCTTACGCATATATATTCCATACTTACGCATATATATTCAGTTCTTACACATATATATTCAGTTATTACGCATATATATTCAGTTCATACGCATATATATTCAGTTCTTACACATACATATTCAGTTCTTACACATATATATTCCGTTCTTACGCATATATATTCCGTTCTTACGCATATATATTCCATACTTACGCATATATATTCAGTTCTTACACATATATATTCAGTTCTTACAGATATATATACCGTTCTTACACATATCTATTCCATTCTTACGCATATATATTCCGTCCTTACACATATATATTCCGTTTTTACGCATATATATTCCGTTCTTACGCATATATATTCCGTTCTTACGCATATATATTCCGTTCTTACGCATATATATTCCATACTTACGCATATATATTCAGTTCTTACACATATATATTCAGTTCTTAAACATATATTTTCAGTTCTTACACATATATATTCCGTTCTTACGCATATATATTCAGTTCTTACACATATATATTCAGTTCTTACACATATATATTCAGTTCTTACACATATATTCTGTTCTTAGGCATATATATTCAGTTCTTACACATATATTCTGTTCTTACACATATTTATTCAGTTCTTACAAATATATATTCAGTTCTTACACATATATATTCCGTTCTTACACATATATATTCAGTTCTTACAAATATGTATTCAGTTCTTACGCATATATTCAGTTCTTACGCATATATATTCAGTTCTTACACATATATATTCAGTTCTTACGCATATATATTCCGTTCTTACGCATATATATTCCGTTCTTACGCATATATATTCCATTCTTACGCATATATGTTCAGTTCTTACACATATATATACAGTTCTTACGCATATATATTCAGTTTTTTACACATATATATTCAGTTCTTACACGTATATATTCAGTTCTAACACATATATATTCAGTACTTACACATATATGTTCAGTTATTACACATATATATTAAGTTCTTACGCATATATGTTCAGTTCTTACGCATATAAATTTTGTTCTTACACATATATATTCAGTTTTTACGCACATATATTCCGTTCTTACGCATATATATTCAGTTTTTACGCATATATATTCAATTCTTACGCATATATATTCAGTTCTCACGCATATATAGTTCTTACGCATATATATTCAGTTCTTACGCATATATATTCAGTGCATACGCATATATATTCAGTTCTTACACATACATATTCAGTTCTTACACATATATATTCCGTTCTTACGCATATATATTCCGTTCTTACGTATATATATTCCGTTTTTAAGCATATATATTCAGTTCTTACGCATATGTATTCAGTTCTTACACATACATATTCAGTTCTTACACATATATATTCCGTTCTTACGCATATATATTCAGTTCTTACGCATATATATTCAGTTCTTAGGCATATATTCAGTTCTTACGCATATATATTCAGTTCTTACGCATATATTCAGTTCTTACACATATATATTTAGTTCTTACGCCTATATATTCCGTTCTTACGCATATATATTCAGTTCTTACACATATAGTTCTTACGCATATATGTTCAGTTCTAACGCATATATGTTCAGTTCTTACACATATATATTCCGTTCTTACACATATATATTCCGTTCTTCCGCATATATATTCCTTTCTTACGCATATATTCAGTTCTTACACATATATATTCAGTTCTTACACATATATATTTAGATCTTACACATATATTCAGTTCTTAAACATATATATTCCGTTCTTACACATATATATTCCGTTCTTACGCATATATAGTCCGTTCTTACGCATATATATTCCATTCTTACGCATATATGTTCAGTTCTTACACATATATATACAGTTCTTACGCATATATATTCAGTTTTTTACACATATATATTCAGTTCTTACACGTATATATTCAGTTCTTACACATATATATTCAGTACTAACACATATATGTTCAGTTATTACACATATATATTCAGTTCTTACGCATATATGTTCAGTTCTTACGCATATAAATTTTGTTCTTACACATATATATTCAGTTCTTACGCACATATATTCCATTCTTACGCATATATATTCAGTTTTTATGCATATATATTCAATTCTTACGCATATATATTCAGTTCTTACGCATATATAGTTCTTACGCATATATATTCAGTTCTTACGCATATATATTCAGTTCATACGCATATATATTCAGTTCTTACACATACATATTCAGTTCTTACACATATATATTCCGTTCTTACGCATATATATTCCGTTCTTACGTATATATATTCCGTTTTTAAGCATATATATTCAGTTCTTACGCATATATATTCAGTTCTTACACATACATATTCAGTTCTTACACATATATATTCCGTTCTTACGCATATATATTCAGTTCTTACGCATATATATTCAGTTCTTAGGCATATATTCAGTTCTTACGCATATATATTCAGTTCTTACGCATATTTTCAGTTCTTACACATATATATTTAGTTCTTACGCCTATATATTCCGTTCTTACGCATATATATTCAGTTCTTACACATATAGTTCTTACGCATATATGTTCAGTTCTAACGCATATATGTTCAGTTCTTACACATATATATTCCGTTCTTACACATATATATTCCGTTCTTCCGCATATATATTCATTTCTTACGCATATATTCAGTTCTTACACATATATATTCAGTTCTTACACATATATATTTAGATCTTACACATATATTCAGTTCTTACACATATATATTCCGTTTTTACACATATATATTCAGTTCTTAAACATATATATTTAGATCTTACACATATATTCAGTTCTTACACATATATATTCCGTTCTTACACATATATATTCAGTTCTTACACATATATATTCCGTTCTTACGCATATATATTCCGTTCTTACGCATATATATTCCGTTCTCACGCATATATATTTAGTTCTTACGCATATATATTCAGTTCTTACACATATATATTCAGTTCTTACAGATATATATTCAGTTCTTACACTTATATTTTCAGTTCTTACACATATATCTTCAGTTCTTACAATTATATTCCGTTTTTGCGCATATATATTCCGTTCTTACGGATATATATTCAGTTCTTACGTATATATATTTCGATCTTACGCATATATATTCAGTTCTTACACATATATATTCAGTTCTAACACATGAATATTCAGTTCTTACACATACATATTCAGTTCTTACAGATATATATTCCGTTCTTACACATATCTATTCCATTCTTACGCATATATATTCCGTCCTTACACATATATATTCCGTTTTTACGCATATATATTCCGTTCTTACGCATATATATTCCGTTCTTACGCATATATATTCCGTTCTTACGCATATATATTCCATTCTTACGCATATATATTCAGTTCTTACACATATATATTCAGTTCTTACACATATATTTTCAGTTCTTACACATATATATTCCGTTCTTACGCATATATATTCAGTTCTTACACATATATATTCAGTTCTTACACATATATATTCAGTTCTTACACATATATTCTGTTCTTAGGCATATATATTCAGTTCTTACACATATATTCTGTTCTTACACATATATATTCAGTTCTTACAAATATATATTCAGTTCTTACACATATATATTCCGTTCTTACACATATATATTCAGTTCTTACAAATATATATTCAGTTCTTACGCATATATTCAGTTCTTACGCATATATATTCAGTTCTTACACATATATATTCAGTTCTTACGCATATATATTCCGTTCTTACGCATATATATTCCGTTCTTACGCATATATATTCCATTCTTACGCATATATGTTCAGTTCTTACACATATATATACAGTTCTTACGCATATATATTCCGTTCTTACGCATATATATTCCGATCTTACTCATATATATTCAGTTCTTACACATATATATTCAGTTCTTACACATATATATTCAGTTCTTACACATATATATTCAGTTCTTACACATATATATTCAGTTCTTACACATATATATTCAGTACTTACACATATATATTCCATTCTTACGCATATATATTCCGTCCTTACACATATATATTCAGTTCTTACACATATATATTCAGTTCTTACACATATATATTCAGTTTTTACACATATATATTCAGTTCTTACAAATATATATTCAGTTCTTACGCATATATTCAGTTCTAACGCATATATATTCCGTTCTTACGCATATATATTCCGTTCTTACGCATATATATTCCATTCTTACGCATATATGTTCAGTTCTTACACATATATATACAGTTCTTACGCATATATATTCCGTTCTTACGCATATATTTCCGATCTTACTCATATATATTCAGTTCTTACATATATATATTCAGTTCTTACACATATATATTCAGTTCTTACGCACATATATTCCGTTCTTACGCATATATATTCAGTTTTTACGCATATATATTCAATTCGTACGCATATATATTCAGTTCTTACAATTATATTCCGTTTTTGCGCATATATATTCCGTTCTTACGGATATATATTCAGTTCTTACGTATATATATTCCGATCTTACGCATATATATTCAGTTCTTACACATATATATTCAGTTCTAACACATGAATATTCAGTTCTTACACATATATATTCAGTTCTTACAGATATATATTCCGTTCTTACACATATCTATTCCATTCTTACGCATATATATTCCGTCCTTACACATATATATTCCGTTTTTACGCATATATATTCCGTTCTTACGCATATATATTCCGTTCTTACGCATATATATTCCGTTCTTACGCATATATATTCCATACTTACGCATATATATTCAGTTCTTACACATATATATTCAGTTATTACGCATATATATTCAGTTCATACGCATATATATTCAGTTCTTACACATACATATTCAGTTCTTACACATATATATTCCGTTCTTACGCATATATATTCCGTTCTTACGCATATATATTCCATACTTACGCATATATATTCAGTTCTTACACATATATATTCAGTTCTTACACATATATTTTCAGTTCTTACACATATATATTCCGTTCTTACGCATATATATTCAGTTCTTACACATATATATTCAGTTCTTACACATATATATTCAGTTCTTACACATATATTCTGTTCTTAGGCATATATATTCAGTTCTTACACATATATTCTGTTCTTACACATATATATTCAGTTCTTACAAATATATATTCAGTTCTTACACATATATATTCCGTTCTTACACATATATATTCAGTTCTTACACATATATATTCAGTTCTTACGCATATATTCAGTTCTTACGCATATATATTCAGTTCTTACACATATATATTCAGTTCTTACGCATATATATTCCGTTCTTACGCATATATATTCCGTTCTTACGCGTATATATTCCATTCTTACGCATATATGTTCAGTTCTTACACATATATATACAGTTGTTATGCATATATATTCTGTTTTTTACACATATATATTCAGTTCTTACACGTATATATTCAGTTCTAACACATATATATTCAGTACTTACACATATATGTTCAGTTATTACACATATATATTCAGTTCTTACGCATATATGTTGAGTTCTTACGCATATAAATTTTGTTCTTACACATATATATTCAGTTCTTACGCACATATATTCCGTTCTTACGCATATATATTCAGTTTTTACGCATATATATTCAATTCTTACGCATATATATTCAGTTCTTACGCATATATAGTTCTTACGCATATATATTCAGTTCTTACGCATATATATTCAGTTCATACGCATATATATTCAGTTCTTACACATACATATTCAGTTCTTACACATATATATTCCGTTCTTACGCATATATATTCCGTTCTTACGTATATATATTCCGTTTTTAAGCATATATATTCAGTTCTTACGCATATATATTCAGTTCTTACACATACATATTCAGTTCTTACACATATATATTCCGTTCTTACGCATATATATTCAGTTCTTACGCATATATATTCAGTTCTTAGGCATATATTCAGTTCTTACGCATATATATTCAGTTCTTACACATATATATTCCGTTCTTACACATATATATTCAGTTCTTACACATATATATTCCGTTCTTACGCATATATATTCCGTTCTTACGCATATATATTCCGTTCTCACGCATATATATTTAGTTCTTACGCATATATATTCAGTTCTTACACATATATATTCAGTTCTTACAGATATATATTCAGTTTTTACACTTATATTTTCAGTTCTTACACATATATCTTCAGTTCTTACAATTATATTCCGTTTTTGCGCATATATATTCCGTTCTTATGGATATATATTCAGTTCTTACGTATATATATTCCGATCTTACGCATATATATTCAGTTCTTACACATATATATTCAGTTCTAACACATGAATATTCAGTTCTTACACATATATATTCAGTTCTTACAGATATATATACCGTTCTTACACATATCTATTCCATTCTTACGCATATATATTCCGTCCTTACACATATATATTCCGTTTTTACGCATATATATTCCGTTCTTACGCATATATATTCCGTTCTTACGCATATATATTCCGTTCTTACGCATATATATTCCATACTTACGCATATATATTCAGTTCTTACACATATATATTCAGTTCTTAAACATATATTTTCAGTTCTTACACATATATATTCCGTTCTTACGCATATATATTCAGTTCTTACACATATATATTCAGTTCTTACACATATATATTCAGTTCTTACACATATATTCTGTTCTTAGGCATATATATTCAGTTCTTACACATATATTCTGTTCTTACACATATTTATTCAGTTCTTACAAATATATATTCAGTTCTTACACATATATATTCCGTTCTTACACATATATATTCAGTTCTTACAAATATGTATTCAGTTCTTACGCATATATTCAGTTCTTACGCATATATATTCAGTTCTTACACATATATATTCAGTTCTTACGCATATATATTCCGTTCTTACGCATATATATTCCGTTCTTACGCATATATATTCCATTCTTACGCATATATGTTCAGTTCTTACACATATATATACAGTTCTTACGCATATATATTCAGTTTTTTACACATATATATTCAGTTCTTACACGTATATATTCAGTTCTAACACATATATATTCAGTACTTACACATATATGTTCAGTTATTACACATATATATTAAGTTCTTACGCATATATGTTCAGTTCTTACGCATATAAATTTTGTTCTTACACATATATATTCAGTTTTTACGCACATATATTCCGTTCTTACGCATATATATTCAGTTTTTACGCATATATATTCAATTCTTACGCATATATATTCAGTTCTCACGCATATATAGTTCTTACGCATATATATTCAGTTCTTACGCATATATATTCAGTGCATACGCATATATATTCAGTTCTTACACATACATATTCAGTTCTTACACATATATATTCCGTTCTTACGCATATATATTCCGTTCTTACGTATATATATTCCGTTTTTAAGCATATATATTCAGTTCTTACGCATATGTATTCAGTTCTTACACATACATATTCAGTTCTTACACATATATATTCCGTTCTTACGCATATATATTCAGTTCTTACGCATATATATTCAGTTCTTAGGCATATATTCAGTTCTTACGCATATATATTCAGTTCTTACGCATATATTCAGTTCTTACACATATATATTTAGTTCTTACGCCTATATATTCCGTTCTTACGCATATATATTCAGTTCTTACACATATAGTTCTTACGCATATATGTTCAGTTCTAACGCATATATGTTCAGTTCTTACACATATATATTCCGTTCTTACACATATATATTCCGTTCTTCCGCATATATATTCCTTTCTTACGCATATATTCAGTTCTTACACATATATATTCAGTTCTTACACATATATATTTAGATCTTACACATATATTCAGTTCTTAAACATATATATTCCGTTCTTACACATATATATTCCGTTCTTACGCATATATAGTCCGTTCTTACGCATATATATTCCATTCTTACGCATATATGTTCAGTTCTTACACATATATATTCAGTTCTTACGTATATATATTCCGATCTTACGCATATATATTCAGTTCTTACACATATATATTCAGTTCTAACACATGAATATTCTGTTCTTACACATATATATTCAGTTCTTACAGATATACATTCCGTTCTTACACATATCTATTCCATTCTTACGCATATATATTCCGTCCTTACACATATATATTCCGTTTTTACGCATATATATTCCGTTCTTACGCATATATATTCCGTTCTTACGCATATATATTCCGTTCTTACGCATATATATTTCATACTTACGCATATATATTCAGTTCTTACACATATATATTCAGTTCTTACACATATATTTTCAGTTCTTACACATATATATTCCGTTCTTACGCATATATATTCAGTTCTTACACATATATATTCAGTTCTTACACATATATATTCAGTTCTTACACATATATTCTGTTCTTAGGCATATATATTCAGTTCTTACACATATATTCTGTTCTTACACATATTTATTCAGTTCTTACAAATATATATTCAGTTCTTACACATATATATTCCGTTCTTACACATATATATTCAGTTCTTACAAATATGTATTCAGTTCTTACGCATATATTCAGTTCTTACGCATATATATTCAGTTCTTACACATATATATTCCGTTCTTACGCATATATATTCCATTCTTACGCATATATGTTCAGTTCTTACACATATATATACAGTTCTTACGCATATATATTCAGTTTTTTACACATATATATTCAGTTCTTACACGTATATATTCAGTTCTAACACATATATATTCAGTACTTACGCATATATATTCAGTTCTTACGCATATATATTCAGTGCATACGCATATATATTCAGTTCTTACACATACATATTCAGTTCTTACACATATATATTCCGTTCTTACGCATATATATTCCGTTCTTACGTATATATATTCCGTTTTTAAGCATATATATTCAGTTCTTACGCATATATATTCAGTTCTTACACATACATATTCTTACGCATATATATTCAGTTCTTACACATACATATTCAGTTCTTACACATATATATTCCGTTCTTACGCATATATATTCAGTTCTTACGCATATATATTCAGTTCTTAGGCATATATTCAGTTCTTACGCATATATATTCAGTTCTTACGCATATATTCAGTTCTTACACATATATATTTAGTTCTTACGCCTATATATTCCGTTCTTACGCATACATATTCAGTTCTTACACATATAGTTCTTACGCATATATGTTCAGTTCTAACGCATATATGTTCAGTTCTTACACATATATATTCCGTTCTTACACATATATATTCCGTTCTTCCGCATATATATTCCTTTCTTACGCATATATTCAGTTCTTACACATATATATTCAGTTCTTACACATATATATTTAGATCTTACACATATATTCAGTTCTTACACATATATATTCCGTTTTTACACATATATATTCCGTTCTTACGCATATATAGTCCGTTCTTACGCATATATATTCCATTCTTACGCATATATGTTCAGTTCTTACACATATATATACAGTTCTTAAGCATATATATTCAGTTTTTTACACATATATATTCAGTTCTTACACGTATATATTCAGTTTTAACACATATATATTCAGTACTTACACATATATGTTCAGTTATTACACATATATATTCAGTTCTTACGCATATATGTTCAGTTCTTACGCATATAAATTTTGTTCTTACACATATATATTCAGTTCTTACGCACATATATTCCATTCTTACGCATATATATTCAGTTTTTATGCATATATATTCAATTCTTACGCATATATATTCAGTTCTTACGCATATATAGTTCTTACGCATATATATTCAGTTCTTACGCATATATATTCAGTTCATACGCATATATATTCAGTTCTTACACATACATATTCAGTTCTTACACATATATATTCCGTTCTTACGCATATATATTCCGTTCTTACGTATATATATTCCGTTTTTAAGCATATATATTCAGTTCTTACGCATATATATTCAGTTCTTACACATACATATTCAGTTCTTACACATATATATTCCGTTCTTACGCATATATATTCAGTTCTTACGCATATATATTCAGTTCTTAGGCATATATTCAGTTCTTACGCATATATATTCAGTTCTTACACATATATATTCAGTTCTTACACATATATTCTGTTCTTAGGCATATATATTCAGTTCTTACACATATATTCTGTTCTTACACATATATATTCAGTTCTTACAAATATATATTCAGTTCTTACACATATATATTCCGTTCTTACACATATATATTCAGTTCTTACAAATATATATTCAGTTCTTACGCATATATTCAGTTCTTACGCATATATATTCAGTTCTTACACATATATATTCAGTTCTTACGCATATATATTCCGTTCTTACGCATATATATTCCGTTCTTACGCATATATATTCCATTCTTACGCATATATGTTCAGTTCTTACACATATATATACAGTACTTACGCATATATATTCCGTTTTTACGCATATATATTCCGATCTTACTCATATATATTCAGTTCTTACACATATATATTCAGTTCTTACACATATATATTCAGTTCTTACACATATATATTCAGTTCTTACACATATATATTCAGTTCTTACACATATATATTCAGTACTTACACATATATATTCCATTCTTACGCATATATATTCCGTCCTTACACATATATATTCAGTTCTTACACACATATATTCAGTTCTTACACATATATATTCAGTTTTTACACATATATATTCAGTTCTTACAAATATATATTCAGTTCTTACGCATATATTCAGTTCTTACGCATATATATTCCGTTCTTACGCATATATATTCCGTTCTTACGCATATATATTCCATTCTTACGCATATATGTTCAGTTCTTACACATATATATACAGTTCTTACGCATATATATTCCGTTCTTACGCATATATATTCCGATCTTACTCATATATATTCAGTTCTTACACATATATATTCAGTTCTTACACATATATATTCAGTTCTTACACATATATATTCAGTTCTTACACATATATATTCAGTTCTTACACATATATATTCAGTACTTACACATATATATTCCATTCTTACGCATATATATTCCGTCCTTACACATATATATTCAGTTCTTACACATATATATTCAGTTCTTACACATATATATTCAGTTTTTACACATATATATTCAGTTCTTACACGTATATATTCAGTTCTTACACATATATATTCAGTACTTACACATATATGTTGAGTTATTACACATATATATTCAGTTCTTACGCATATATGTTCAGTTCTTACGCATATAAATTTTGTTCTTACACATATATATTCAGTTCTTACGCACATATATTCCGTTCTTACGCATATATATTCAGTTTTTACGCATATATATTCAATTCTTACGCATATATATTCAGTTCTTACGCATATATATTCAGTTCATACGCATATATATTCAGTTCTTACACATACATATTCAGTTCTTACACATATATATTCCGTTCTTACGCATATATATTCCGTTCTTACGTATATATATTCCGTTTTTAAGCATATATATTCAGTTCTTACGCATATATATTCAGTTCTTACACATACATATTCAGTTCTTACACATATATATTCCGTTCTTACGCATATATATTCAGTTCTTACGCATATATATTCAGTTCTTAGGCATATATTCAGTTCTTACGCATATATATTCAGTTCTTACGCATATATTCAGTTCTTACACATATATATTTAGTTCTTACGCCTATATATTCCGTTCTTACGCATATATATTCAGTTCTTACACATATAGTTCTTACGCATATATGTTCAGTTCTAACGCATATATGTTCAGTTCTTACACATATATATTCCGTTCTTACACATATATATTCCGTTCTTACGCATATATATTCCTTTCTTACGCATATATTCAGTTCTTACACATATATATTCAGTTCTTAGACATATATATTTAGATCTTACACATATATTCAGTTCTTACACATATATATTCCGTTCTTACACATATATATTCAGTTCTTACACATATATATTCCGTTCTTACACATATATATTCAGTTCTTACAAATATATATTCAGTTTTTACACATATATATTCCGTTCTTACACATATATATTCAGTTCTTACAAATATAAATTCAGTTCTTACGCATATATTCAGTTCTTACGCATATATATTCAGTTCTTACACATATATATTCAGTTCTTACGCATATATATTCCGTTCTTACGCATATATATTCCATTCTTACGCATATATGTTCAGTTCTTACACATATATATTCAGTTTTTACGCATATATATTCCGTTCTTACGCATATATATTCCATTCTTACGCATATATATTCCGTCCTTACACATATATATTCAGTTCTTACACATATATATTCAATTCTTACACATATATATTCAGTTTTTACACATATATATTCAGTTCTTACACGTATATATTCAGTTCTTACACATATATATTCAGTACTTACACATATATGTTCAGTTATTACACATATATATTCAGTTCTTACGCATATATGTTCAGTTCTTACGCATATAAATTTTGTTCTTACACATATATATTCAGTTCTTACGCACATATATTCCGTTCTTACGCATATATATTCAGTTTTTACGCATATATATTCAATTCTTACGCATATATATTCAGTTCTTACGCATATATAGTTCAGTTCATACGCATATATATTCAGTTCTTACACATATATATTCAGTTCTTACACATATATATTCCGTTCTTATGCATATATATTCCGTTCTTACGTATATATATTCCGTTTTTAAGCATATATATTCAGTTCTTACGCATATATATTCAGTTCTTACACATACATATTCAGTTCTTACACATATATATTCCGTTCTTACGCATATATATTCAGTTCTTAAGCATATATATTCAGTTCTTAGGCATATATTCAGTTCTTACGCATATATATTCAGTTCTTACGCATATATTCAGTTCTTACACATATATATTTAGTTCTTACGCCTATATATTCCGTTCTTACGCATATATATTCAGTTCTTACACATATAGTTCTTACGCATATATGTTCAGTTCTAACGCATATATGTTCAGTTCTTACACATATATATTCCGTTCTTACACATATATATTCCGTTCTTACGCATATATATTCCTTTCTTACGCATATATTCAGTTCTTACACATATATATTTAGTTCTTACACATATATATTTAGATCTTACACTTATATTCAGTTCTTACACATATATATTCCGTTCTTACACATATATATTCAGTTCTTACACATACATATTCCGTTCTTACGCATATATATTCCGTTCTCACGCATATATATTTAGTTCTTACGCATATATATTCAGTTCTTACACATATATATTCAGTTCTTACAGATATATATTCAGTTCTTACGCTTATATTTTCAGTTCTTACACATATATCTTCATTTCTTACAATTATATTCCGTTTTTGCGCATATATATTCCGTTCTTACGGATATATATTCAGTTCTTACGTATATATATTCCGATCTTACTCATATATATTCAGTTCTTACACATATATATTCAGTTCTAACACATGAATATTCAGTTCTTACACATATATATTCAGTTCTTACAGATATATATTCCGTTCTTACACATATATATTCCATTCTTACGCATATATATTCCGTCCTTACACATATATATTCCGTTCTTACGCATATATATTCCGTTCTTACGCATATATATTCCGTTCTTACGCATATATATTCCGTTATTACGCATATATATTCCATTCTTACGCATATATATTCAGTTATTACACATATATATTCAGTTCTTACACATATATTTTCAGTTCTTACACATATATATTCCGTTCTTACGCATATATATTCAGTTCTTACACATATATATTCAGTTCTTACACATATATATTCAGTTCTTACACATATATTCTGATCTTAGGCATATATATTCAGTTCTTACACATATATATTCAGTTCTTACACATATATATTCAGTTCTTACACATATATATTCAGTTCTTACACATATATATTCCATTTATTCCGTGCTTACACATATATATTCAGTTCTTACACATATATATTCAGTTCTTACACATATATATTCAGTTTTTACACATATATATTCAGTTCTTACACGTATATATTCAGATCTTACACATATATATTCAGTACTTAAAAATATATGTTCAGTTATTACACATATATATTCAGTTCTTACGCATATATGTTCAGTTCTTACGCTTATAAATTTTGTTCTTACACATATATATTCAGTTCTTACGCACATATATTCCGTTCTGACGCATATATATTCAGTTTTTACGCATATATATTCAATTCTTACGCATATATATTCAGTTCTTACGCATATATAGTTCTTACGCATATATATTCAGTTCTTACGCATATATATTCAGTTCATACGCATATATATTCAGTTCTTACACATACATATTCAGTTCTTACACATATATATTCAGTTCTTACACATATATTCCGTTCTTACGTATATATATTCCGTTTTTAAGCATATATATTCAGTTCTTACACATACATATTCAGTTCTTACATATATATATTCCGTTCTTACGCATATATATTCAGTTCTTACGCATATATATTCAGTTCTTAGGCATATATTCAGTTCTTACGCATATATATTCAGTTCTTACGCATATATTCAGCTCTTACACATATATATTTAGTTCTTACGCCTATATATTCCGTTCTTACGCATATATATTCAGTTCTTACACATATAGTTCTTACGCATATATGTTCAGTTCTAACGCATATATGTTCAGTTCTTACACATATATATTCCGTTCTTACACATATATATTCCGTTCTTACGCATATATATTCCTTTCTTACGCATATATTCAGTTCTTACACATATATATTCAGTTCTTACACATATATATTTAGATCTTACACATATATTCATTTCTAACACATATATATTCCGTTCTTACACATGTATATTCAGTTCTTACACATATATATTCCGTTCTTACGCATATATATTCCGTTCTTACGCATATATATTCCGTTCTCACGCATATATATTTAGTTCTTACGCATATATATTCAGTTCTTACACATATATATTCAGTTCTTACACATATATATTCAGTTCTTACACTTATATTTTCAGTTCTTACACTTTATATCTTCAGTTCTTACAATTATATTCCGTTTTTTGCGCATATATATTCCGTTCTAACGGATATATATTCAGTTCTTACGTATATATATTCCGATCTTACGCATATATATTCCGTTCTTACGCATATATTCAGTTCTTACGCATATATTCAGTTTTTAAGCATTTATATTCCGTTCTTACGCATATATATTCAGTTCGTACACCTATATATTCAGTTCTTACACATATATATTCCGTTCTTACGCATATATATTCAGTTCTTACACATATATATTCCGTTCTTACGCATATATATTCAGTTCTTACACATATATATTCAGTTATTAAATATATATTCAGTTCTTAGGCATATATATTCCGTTCTTACGCATATATATTCAGTTCTTACACATATATATTCAGTTTTCCGTTCTTACGCATATATATTCCGTTCTTACGCATATATATTCCGTTCTTACGCATATATATTCCGTTCTTACGCATATATATTCCAATCTTACGCAATATATATTCAGTTCTTACACATATATATTCAGTTTTTACACATATATATTCAGTTCTTACCCATATATATTCCGTTCTTACGCATATATATTCCGTTCTTACGCATATATTCCGTTCTTACGCATATATTCAGTTCTTACGCATTTATATTCCGTTCTTACGCATATATATTCAGTTCTTACACATATATATTCAGTTCTTACCCATATATATTCCGTTCTTACGCATATATATTCCGTTCTTACGCATATATATTCCGTTCTTACGCATATATTCAGTTCTTACGCATTATATTCAGTTCTTAAGCATTTATATTCCGTTCTTACGCATATATATTCAGTTCTTACACATATATATTCAGTTCTTACACATATATATTCAGTTCTTACACATATATTCTGTTCTTAGGCATATATATTCAGATCTTACGCATATATATTCAGTTCTTACGCATATATATTCAGTTCTTACGCATATATATTCAGTTCTTTACACATATATATTCCGTTCTTACGCATATATATTCCGTTCTTACGCATATATATTCAGTTCTTACGCATATATTCAGTTCATACGCATATATATTCAGTTCTTACACATATATATTCAGGTTCTTACAACATATATATTCAGTTCTTACACATATATATTCCGTTCTTACGCATATATATTCCGCATTTACGCCATATATGTTCAGTTTTTACTCATATATATTCCGTCCTTTCGCATATATTCAGTTCTTACGCATATATTCAGTTCTTACGCATATATGTACCGTTCTTACGCATATATATTCCGTTCTTACACATATATATCTAGTTCTTTGCACATATATATTCCGTTCTTACGCATATATATTCAGTTCTTAGGCATATATATTCCGTTCTCACGCATATATGTTCAGTTCGTACACCCTATATATTCAGTTCTTACACATATATATTCAGTTCTTACGGATATATTTTCAGTTTTTACGCATATATATTCAGTTCTTACACATATATATTCAGTTCTTACACATATATATTCAGTTATTACGCATATATATTCAGTTCTTACACATATATATTCAGTTATTACGCATATATGTTCAGTTTTTACGCATATATATTCAGTTCTTACACATATATATTCAGTTCTTACACATATATATTCAGTTCTTACACATATATATTCCGTTCTTACGCATATATATTCCGTCCTTACGCATATATGTTCAGTTTTTACTCATATATATTCCGTTCTTTCGCATATATTCAGTTCTTACGCATATATTCAGTTCTTACGCATATATTTACCGTTCTTACGCATATATATTCCGTTCTTACACATATATATCTAGTTCTTGCACATATATATTCCGTTCTTACGCATATATATTCAGTTCTTAGGCATATATATTCCGTTCTCACGCATATATGTTCAGTTCTTACAAATATATATTCAGTTCTTACGCATATATATTCAGTTCTTACGCATATATTCAGTTCTTACGCATATATATTCAGTTCTTACACATATATATTCAGTTCTTACACATATACATTCAGTTATTACGCATATATGTTCAGTTTTTACGCATATATATTCAGTTCTTACACATATATATTCAGTTCTTACACATATATATTCAGTTCTTACGCATATATATTCAGTTCTTACACATATATATTCAGTTCTTACGCATATGTGTTCAGTTTTTACGCATATATATTCAGTTCTTATATTCAGTTCTTACGCATATATATTCCGTTCTTACGCATATATATTCCGTTCTGACGCATATATATTCAGTTCTTAGGCATATATATTTCGTTCTTACGCATATATATTCAGTTCTTACGCATATATTCAGTTCATACGCATAGTTCTTACACATATATATTCAGTTCTTACGGATATATTTTCAGTTTTTAAGCATATATATTCAGTTCTTACAGCATATATATTCAGTTCTTACACATATATATTCAGTTCTTACGCATATATATTCAGTTCTTATACATATATATTCAGTTATTACGCATATATGTTCAGTTTTTTACGCATATTCAGTTCTTACACATATATATTCAGTTCTTACACCACATATGTTCAGTTTTTACGCATATATATTCAGTTCTTATATTCAGTTCTTACGCATATATATTCCGTTGTTATGCATATATATTCCGTTGTTACGCATATATATTCAGTTCTTAGGCATATATATTCTGTTCTGACGCATATATATTCAGTTCTTACACATATATATTCAGTTTTCCGTTCTTACGCATATATATTTCCGTACTTACGCATATATATTCCGTTCTTACGCATATATATTCCGTTCTTACGCATATATATTCCGATCTTACGCATATATATTCAGTTCTTACACATATATATTCAGTTTTTACACATATATATTCAGTTCTTACCCATATATATTCCGTTCTTACGCATATATATTCCGTTCTTACGCATGATATATTCCGTTCTTACGCATATATTCAGTTCTTACGCATATATTCAGTTCTTACGCATTTATATTCCGTTCTTACGCATATATATTCAGTTCTTACACATATATATTCAGTTCTTACCCATATATATTCCGTTCTTACGCATATATATTCCGTTCTTACGCATATATATTCCGTTCTTACGCATATATTCAGTTCTTACGCATATATTCAGTTTTTAAGCATTTATATTCCGTTCTTACGCATATATATTCAGTTCGTACACCTATATATTCAGTTCTTACACACATATATATTCCGTTCTTACGCATATATATTCAGTTCTTACACATATATATTCCGTTCTTACGCATATATATTCAGTTCTTACACATATATATTCAGTTATTAAATATATATTCAGTTCTTAGGCATATATATTCAGTTCTTACGCATATATATTCAGTTCTTACACATATATATTCAGTTTTCCGTTCTTACGCATATATATTCCGTTCTTACGCATATATATTCCCGTTCTTACGCATATATATTTCCGTTCTTACGCATATATATTCCAATCTTACGCATATATATTCAGTTCTTACACATATATATTCAGTTTTTACACATATATATTCAGTTCTTACCCATATATATTCCGTTCTTACGCATATATATTCCGTTCTTACGCATATATAATTCCGTTCTTACGCATATATTCCGTTCTTACGCATATATTCAGTTCTTACGCATTTATATTCCGTTCTTACGCATATATATTCAGTTCTTACACATATATATTCAGTTCTTACCCATATATATTCCGTTCTTACGCATATATATTCCGTTCTTACGCATATATATTCCGTTCTTACGCATATATTCAGTTCTTACGCATATATTCAGTTCTTAAGCATTTATATTCCGTTTCTTACGCATATATATTTCAGTTCGTACACCTATATATCCAGTTCTTACGCATATATATTCAGTTCTTACACGTATATATTCCGTTCTTACACATATATATTCAGTTTCTTACACATATATATTCAGTTATTACGCATATATGTTCAGTTTTTACGCATATATATTCAGTTCCTTACACATATATATTCAGTTCTTACACATATATATTCAGTTCTTACGCATATATATTCAGTTCTTACACATATATATTCAGTTCTTACGCATATGTGTTTCAGTTTTTACGCATATATATTCAGTTCTTATATTCAGTTCTTATGCATATATATTCCGTTCTTACGCATATATATTCCGTTCTTACGCATATATATTCAGTTCTTAGGCATATATATTTCGTTCTTACGCATATATATTCAGTTCTTACGCATATATTCAGTTCATACGCATAGTTCTTACACATATTATATTTCAGTTCTTACGGATATATTTTCAGTTTTTACGCATATATATTCAGTTCTTACACATATATATTCAGTTCTTACACATATATTCAGTTGCTTACGCATATATATTCAGTTGCTTACACATATATATTCAGTTATTACGCATATATGTTCAGTTTTTACGCATATATTCAGTTCTTACACATATATGATTCAGTTCTTACACCACATATGTTCAGTTTTACGCATATATATTTCAGTTCTTATATTCAGTTCTTACGCATATATATTCCGTTGTTAACGCATATATATTCCGTTGTAACGCATATATATTCAGTTCTTAGGCATATATATTCCGGTCTTACGCATATAGATTCAGTTCTACACATATATATTCATTTCCGTTCTTACGCATGATATATTCCGTTCTGTACGCATGATATATTCCGTTCTTGACGCATATATATTCGGTTCTTACGCAGATATATTCCGATCTTACGCATATATTTCAGTTCTGACATGAGATATAGGGGTCAGTTTCTGTTAGACATATAGATACACTTAGTTACAGTTCTACGCCTTATAGTGAGTCGTCGTAGCGCAGATAGTATTCCGGTCTTACGCATATATAGTTCAGTTCTTACGCATTTGATCGTAGGGCGTACGCATGGATTCAGTTCCTGAGGTAGATTTGTCGTGGCTGGGACGGATAATCGTGTGTGGCTGGGACGAGTACCCTGTGTGTGGCATAGGAGAGGTCACGCTGTAGAGTTCCGAGGACGGTCAGATTTGTCGTCTACGGGCTATAGTTGCAGTTGGCAGGTAGCTTGCTGAGGCATTGGGCGAGTTGCTTGGGTGTGGCCGCGGGAGGTAGCATATATATTCAGTTCGTACACCTATATATTCAGTTCTTACTCATATATATTCCGTTCTTACGCATATATATTCAGTTCTTACACATATATATTCCGTTCTTACGCATTATATATTCAGTTCTTACACATATATATTCAGTTATTAAATATATATTCAGTTCTTAGGCATATATATTCCGTTCTTACGCATATATATTCAGTTCTTACACATATATATTCAGTTTTCCGTTCTTACGCATATATATTCCGTTCTTACGCATATATATTCCGTTCTTACGCATATATATTCCGTTCTTACGCATATATATTCCAATCTTACGCATATATATTCAGTTCTTACACATATATATTCAGTTTTTACACATATATATTTCAGTTCTTACCCATATATATTCCGTTCTTACGCATATATATTCCGTTCTTACGCATATATATTCCGTTCTTACGCATATATTCAGTTCTTACGCATATATTCCGTTCTTACGCATATATATTTCAGTTCTTACACATATATATTCAGTTATTAAATAATATATTCAGTTCTTACACATATATATTCAGTTCTTACACATATATATTGAGTTTTTAAGCATATATATTCCGTTCTTACGCATATATATTCAGTTCTTACGCATATATATTCAGTTCTTACGCATATATATTCAGTTCTTACGCATATATATTCAGTTCTTACGCATATATACTTCAGTTCTTACACATATATATTCCGATCTTACGCATATATATTCCGTTCTTACGCATATATATTCCGTTCTTACGCATATATATTCCATTTTTACGCATATACATTCAGTTCTTACGCATATATATTCCGTTCTTACGCATATATATTCCGATCTAACGCATATATATTCAGTTCTTACACATATATATTCAGTTCTTACATATATATATTCAGTTCTTACACGTATATATTCCGTTCTTACGCATATATATATTCAGTTCTTACACATATATATTCAGTTCTTACACATATATATTCATTTCTTACAAATATATATTCATTTCTTACACATATATATTCAGTTCTTACACATATATATTCATTTCCTTCAAATATATATTCATTTCTTACACATATATATTCAGTTCTTACACATATATATTCATTTCTTACAAATATATATTCATTTCTTACACATATATATTCAGTTCTTACACATATATATTCATTTCTTACAAATATATATTCATTTCTTACACATATATATTCAGTTCTTACACATATATATTCCGTTCTTACGCATATATATTCAGTTCTTACACATATATATTCAGTTCTTACACATATATATTCAGTTCTTACACATATATATTCAGTTCTTACACATATATATTCAGTTCTGTCA
>JAWPHD010022293.1:0-25548 GCA_037043455.1 Cyrtodaria siliqua
CATTTTTCAATAATTCAAGGGCACATAACTCTGGTGTTCCCGATATAGCTGGTTTTTGAACTTGGTAAAGTTTGGTAAAGATCTGACGGAAAATGAAGGCTCTATCATCTTAACGAGGTAAAATAAAGCCTTTTTAACTATATCAAGGGCCATAACTCGAGTGTTACTGGTCCGATTTGGCTGGTTTTCGAACTTATCGAAATTGAAATTAACGAGACAAAAGTTAACGACGGACGGACTGATGGACGGACAACGGAAGACGGACAACTCGGCATCCAATAGGAATGGCCAAAGAGTAGAGCTAAAAACTGTCGAAATCTATTCAGTGGTTCATAAGAAGCAGATTTTTAGCTCACCTGAGCACACCTGAGCATAAAGTGCTCAAGGGTGAGCTACTGTGACCACTCTTCGTCTGTCGTCCGTCGTCAACTTTTAGCTTGTTTACACGATAGAGGCCACATTACTTGAGCAATCTGAACCAAGTTTCAGAGGAGTAGTCGCTACAAGTTTTTATTATATAACTCTATGTAAACAAAGAAGGCTGCTGGCAGACATGTTTAACGTTGAATCAAAATAATTTTCAACAAGGACCAACATCATGTCATGCTGATCATTTTAGAAAAAGTCCCATATCAATATCACTTATGGTTTTCAAGAAGTAGTCGCTACAAACTTGAATTTTAAAAATCTATTTTTAGCTTTGGCAGCCATCTTGGATTTCATATCAACATGAATTTTGCTAGGATCAACTAGACTTCATGGGCAACATTTCTGTAAAGTTTCATGAACATCCATTCAGTAGTTTCAGAGAAGTAGTCGCTACAAAAAAAAGTTTACGGACAGACGGACAGTCAGCGGCCATCTTTGTAGCGACTATTCCTCTGAAACTACTTGATGCACCACGGCATAAGCTCTGCTGATCTCTGATCAGTCGAGCTAAAAAGTCAAAAAATCTGGTAAAGTTTGGTAAAGATCAGATGAAAAATGAAGGCCCTATCACCTTAACAAGGCAAAATATAGTTTATTTAACAAAATCAAGAGCCATAACTACGCTGTTACTGGTCCGATTTGGCTGGTTTCAAACTTGTCCAAGCTTTTATTGACATTAACAATCTGGTAAAATTTGGTAAAGATCGGAAGAAAAATGAAGGCCCTACCGTCTTAACGAGGCAAAATATAGCATTTTTAACTAAATCAAGGGCCATAACTCTGCTGTTACTGGTCTGATCTGGTTGGTTTTTAAACTTATCCGAGCTTTTATTGACACTAACAATCTGGTAAAGTTTGGTAAAGATTGGAGGCCCTATTGTCTTAACGAGGCAAAACCAAAATTATAGGTTTCCATGGGAGCCCAGAATTTGCAGAAGACAAATTACTTACGCAACCCTTTACAACATACTATATCGAAACTAATTCCCAAATTTAATTGAGCAAGGACAAGAAATGTAAAAGATATAGACCTGTAAACACAGCTTACACGCAAAATTTGATGTGAAATAGACACATTTTAAGAATTTGGGTTCCATGGCAGGGCCCTCATTTGGTCATTTCTGCCGCCGTTATTCGGCGGCAGTCCCCCACCTGAAAAGTATATTTTTTCCCCCCAAAAATTGATATTTTTCCCCCTCAGAAATTCGTAAAAAAAAAATCAAAAAAAAATAATAAATAAATAAATATCCGATTTTCAAGACGATATGCTCACGATGTCGTGTTTACCGGTTTGAAAAAGACGTTTTGATTATTATTAGACTGGTTTTAGACTGTTTATCGTGCACAGGACGTGTGGATCTCCGATGAAAACATGCCATTGATGGTTATTAAGTGGAGTTTATTTATCAGAAAAAGAACCAGATGGTTGACGAATGTATCTTAATAAAGTGAAACATGTTAATCAAACAGAGTTTTTTATTTGTTGTAAAAATTCCCCCCAGTTACAAAAATTCCCCCTTCTGAGGGCTGCGGGCCCCTTCCCCCATAGTAGCGAGAGGGCCCTGCATGGGAGCCCAGAGGTTACAGGAATCAAAATTACTTAAGCAGCCCTTAAGATAATGCTATAAGGAAACCAATGGCCAAACTTGTGGTTATGTTAGGATAAGAAATGTAAGAGAAATAGACTTGTAAACACAGCTTACACGCAAACCTTGATGTGGGACGCCGATGCCGGGGTCATTACATAAGCTCTATTCTTCTTCGAATAGTCAAGCTAAAAAGTAGTGGACTATTAGAATTTTGTGAAGAAGGAGATGCCATTACGGCTGATAAAGGATTTACAATTTCAGACTTGAAAACACCAAAAGGAATTAAGCTAATCATCCCACCTTTTAAACAGAAAAACATGCAATTTTAAAAAAGGGATGTTCAAAGTACGCGGGCAATTGCAAACGCAAGAATACAAATTGAATAACAAATGGAATGAATTAAGAACTTTAGAATTGTGCAGGGTGCAAATATCCATGTCCGAACGTATATCTAAAGCGTGGAAATTATACGCAAAATTATCGAATCTTCAACCACCATTAATGCCACATTAACATTGTGTTGTAAGACATGTATATAATAGTTCATAGTATTATAGCAACCTGCTGTGTGTGTATTAATGATGTTGAATTGACTGAAGAAATTTGCCGACATATCTACACTGACTGAATAGCCTTGAATGAATCAAGTCATCCAGAATACTAGTAAAATTAAAATAGATCATTGAATCTCCTCTTTTATTGTGCATCATAAACTTTTGAGACAAATGTTTAATATATACATATATATAAAATGTAAAATAAAATTACTGTTAAATGTTTACACTTTTCCTGTTTCTTATTTTGTGCAGTCTACAATAGTTGTACACATAATTGTACACAGAAGAATTTCAACTCTCTTTTTCTGTTTAAAATAAAATAAATAAATCTGACCAATAATTTACTTAACGAGTTTCATACAAGGATCAAATTTACTTAGGAAGTTACTTAACAAGTTTCATGACTAGAAATGGTAAACTTAATGAGAAATGATCAAGGTTACTTAGGAAGTTACTTAACAAGTTTCATGACTAGAAATGGTAAACTTAATGAGAAATGATCAAGGTTACTTAACAAGTTTCATAAAGAGTCATAAATAGAAATGGTCTAATTTACTTAACAAGTTTCACAAATAGAAAATGCATTTAGCATCTATCATTCTCTTTAGTTTTCGTGTAATACATTTTGAGGTGATATATATACCTAATAATCTGTATAATTGGAATAAAATATAAATGAATCTTGAATCAAATTTACTAAACAAGTTTCACAAATAGAAAATGCATATGAGGTTAACTTACCTAAACAAACTGATGTTTAGGGTAAATAACGCAACACATGACCTTGACCTTGGTATTTATTGTCATTCAGCGATGTCCACCAATGCCAACAAAACATATGACCAAGTATCAAAGACATAAGGTGAGGCAATCACATAAAGTTAACTGAGGTTCAGTTACCTAACCAAGGCTAACCAAGTTTAAGTTTGGAGAAAAAAAGCAAAATTTGACCTTTACCTTGGTAATTTTTGTCGTTCAGTGATGTTCACCAATGCCAACAATACGTATGACCAAGTACCAAACAAAGACTAGATGGGTGTTCCGCGGAACACGTGTCCCCGGTCAGAGCTTTGTCAGTGTAACAAGTTTTTTTTGGACCCGGATAAATGACCTTGATAAAAGTTTGGCCTGGCTAAGTTTTCATGAAGAAAAAAATGAGTATCTAACACATACCATACAATGACCTTCAGTGTGCCCTTGATATTTACATTTTAGTATGGCCATGTTGATGTTGTCATGACAAGTATATATTGAAAGATTGATGAAGAAATAAAAAGAATTGAGAAAGTTATAGCCAACGTTGTTTTCATGAAGAAAAAAAAGAGGATTTAACCCATATAATGACCTTCAGTGTGACCTTGACCTTTATATTTTAGTATGGTCATGTCGATGTTGTCATGATGAGTATATATTGAAAGTCTAATGAAGATATATCAAGAAATGAGAAAGTTATAACCAACGTTAAGTTTTTTGTGAAGAAAATGAGTATTTAACCCCCATAATGACCTTCAGTGTGACCTTGACCTTTATATTTTAGTATGGTCATATCAATGTTGTCATGATGAGTATATACTGAAAGTCTGATAAAGAAATATCAAGAAATGAAAAAGTTATAACCAACGTTAAGTTTTCGTGAAGAAAACAAGAGGCCCAAGAGGGCCTGTGGACGCTCTACTGGCTAACACGGCTCTTATAACATCAATGAAGTGAGTGACTGCCATTTACGTCTTTTTGAAAGTTTCTGGCAAAAAACAGCTTTTTAACTAAATCAAGGCCCATAACTAAAGAATCTGGTAAAGTTTGGTAAAGATCAGATGAAAAATGAAGGCCCTACCGTATTAACGAGGCAAAATATAGCATGTTTAACTAAATCAAGAACTCCTATGTTAGTGGTCCGACTGGTCCAACAGAGCTAAAAAAAAAAAAAAATTAGAAAAAAAAAAAAAAAAAAATATATATATTAAAAAAAAAAAAAAATGATATTAAATAAATAAAAAAAATCAATAAAAAAAAAAAAAAAATTAAAAAAAAAAAAAAATTAAAAAAAAAATTCCCTATACATGTCTTTGTAAAACATGTGGCCCTTGGGGCGGGGTCACCATTTAAACAAACTTGGTAAAGGACCATAAGCTTATAGCAAATGCAAAATATTAAACCTCTGGCTCTTGCAGTTCCAGAGAAGAAGATTTTTTTCAGTTTTTCCCTATACAAGCATTTATGTAAAACTTTGACCCCCGGGGCGGGACCAGATGTGACCCCAGGGTCCCCATTTGAACAAAATTGGTAAAGGACCATAAGCTTATAGCAACAGCAAAATATTAAACCTCTGGCTCTTGCAGTTTCAGAGAAGAAATTGTTTTAAGTTTTTCCCTATACATGTCTATGTAAAACATGTGACCCTTGGGGCGGGGCCAAATGTGACCCCAGGGTCACCATTTGAACAAACTTGGTAAAGGACCATAAGCTTATAATAAATGTAAAATATCAAACCTCTGGCTCTTGTAGTTTCCGAGAAGAAGATTTTTTTAAAAAAACACCTATATAAGTCTATGTAAATCTGTGACCCTCGGGGCGGGGACAAATTTGACCCCAGGGTCACCATTTGAACAAACTTAGAGAACCGTAAGCTGATGCTACATGTAATACATGAGAGCTCTGTGGCATGTGGTTCCACAGAAGAAGATTTTTTTCAGTTTTTCCCTATACAAGCCTATGTAAAACTGTGACCCACGGGGTGGGGCCAAATAAATGTGACCCCTGGGTCACCATTTGAACAAACTTGGTAGAGGACCACAAGCTTATAGCAAATGCAAAATATTAAACCTCTGCCTCTTGCAGTTTCTGAGAAGATTTTTTAAGTTTTTCCCTATACATGTCTATGTAAAACATGTGACCCTTGGGGCGGGGCCAAAAGTGACCCGAGGGTCACCATTTGAACAAATTTGGTAAAGGACCATAAGCTTATAGTAAATGCAAAATATCAAACCTCTGGCTGTTGTATTTTCCGAGGAGAAGTAAAACTGTGACCCCGGGGCGGGGACAAATTTGACCCCAGGGTCACCATTTGAACAAATTTAGTAGAGGACCATAAACTGATGCTACATGTAATACATGAGAGCTCTGTGCTTTGTGGTTTCAGAGAAGAAGATTTTTTAAAGTTTTTTCCTATATGTCTATATGAAAAACATGCAAAACCTCAATATACAAACTTTGGACCCCAGGGGCACGGCCATTTTTGACCCGGGGACTTTATTTGAACAAACTTGATAGCCTAGGCATTGGCGATCATTTTAAAAGAAAAACTGTTGAAATCTGTCCAGCGGTTCTGGAGAAGAAGATTTTTTAAGGTTTCGACCATATATGGTAATGGCGGCCATCTTGGATGTAGCGCTGACCCAATTTTAACAAATCTAAAAAGCATTCATCTCAGGATCATCCATGTGAAGTTTGGTCAAAATTAGCCAAGCGGTTTCTGAGGAGAAGTCGTTTGAAGAAAAGTTAACAGACGACAGACGACGGACGACAGACGACAGACGACGGACTACGGACAACAGACGACAGACAACACACCATCCCATAAGCTCATCTGGCCCTTGGCCAGTAGAGCTAAAAATGAGTATTTAACCCATATAATGACCTTCAGTGTCACCTTGACCTTTATATTTTGGTATGGTCATGTCGATGTTGTCATGATGAGTATATATTGAAAGTTTAATGAAATATAAAGAAATGAGAAAGTTATAGGCAACTTTGTTTTCGTGAAGAAAACAAGAGGTCAATGACCTTGAAGCTCTACTGATAGGTTTTTGATAGCTAGATCAACATTCCTGTGAAGTTTCATGAAAATCCGTCAAGTAGTTTCAGAAGAATAGTCGCTACAAGTTTTCATTATAACTCTATGTAAACAAAGATGGCCGCTGGCGGCCATGTTTAACGTCAAAATCAAAATAATTTTTGACAAGGATCAACATCATGTCATACTGACCATTTTAGAAAAGATCCCATATCAATATCACTTATAGTATTTTGAAAATCTATTTTTAGCCACGGTGGCCATCTTGAATTTCCAGACGACCTGAAATTTTGCTAGGATCAATTAGACACCAAGAGCAAAATTCCTGTGAAGTTTCAAGAAAATTCGTCGAGTATTTACAGAGGAGTAGTCGCTACAAGTTTTTACTAGATAACTCTATGTAAACAAAGATGGCGTCTGACAGCCATGTTCAACATCGAATCATGCTGATCATTTTAGAAAAAGTCCCATATCAATATCACTTTTTTCAAGATGTAGTCGCTACAAACTTGTTTTTTGAAAATCTACTTTTAGCCGTGGCGGCCATCTTGAATTTCCAGCCGACCTAAATTTTGCTAGGATCAATTAGACATCAAGAGCAACATCCGTCAAGTAGTTTACGAGTAGTCGCTACAAGAATTCATTATATAACTCTATGTAAACAAAGATGGCCGCTGGCGGCCATGTTTAACGTCGCATCAAAACAATTTACGACAAGGATCAACATCATTCCATACCGATCATTTTAGAAAAAGTCCCATATCAATATCACTTACAGTTTTCAAGAAGTAGTCGCTACAAACTTTTTTTTAACAAGAGGTCAATGACCTTGAAGCTCTACTGATTGATTTTGATTTCAGCTAGTAGTCGCTACAAAGTTGTTTTCTGAAAATTTATTTTTAGCCGTGGCGGCCATTTTGAACTTCCGGCCGACCTGAAATTTTGCTAGGATCAATTAGACATCAAGAGCAACATTCCTGTGAAGTTTCATGAAAATCCGTCAAGTAGTTTCAGAGGAGTAGTCGCTGCAAGTTTTCATTATATAAATCTATGTAAACAAAGATGGCCGCTGACGGCCATGTTAAACATCGAATCAAAACGATTTTTGACAAGGACCAACATCATGTCATGCTGATCATTTTAGAAAAAGTCCTATATCAATATCACTTATAGTTTTCAAGAAGTAGTCGCTACAAACTTGTATTTTGAAAATCTATTTTTAGCCATGGCGGCCATCTTGAATATCCGGCCGACCTGAAATTTTGCTAGGATCAATAAGACATCAAGAGCAACATTCGTGTGAAGTTTCATGAAAATCCGTCAATTTGTTCCAGAGGAGTAATCGCTACAAGTTTTCATTATATAACTCTAAGTAAACAAAGATGGCCACTGGCAGCCATGTTTAACGTCGAATCAAAATATTGTTCGACTCGGATAACCATCATGTCATGCTGAACATTTTAGAAAAAGTCCCATATCAATATCACTTATAGTTTTCAAGAAGTAGTCGCTACAAACTTGTATTTTAAAAATCTATTTTTAGCTTTGGTGGCCATCTTGGATTTCACATCAACATGATTTTTTTAATAGGGTCAACTAGACTTCATGGGCAACATTTCTGTAAAGTTTCATGAATATCCATCCTGTAGCTTCAGAGGAGTAGTCGTTACAAATAAAAGTTTATGTACAGACGGACGGACGGACGCCGCACCACGGCAAAAGCTCGCTGATCTCTGATCAGTCGAGCTAAAAATGAGTATTTAACCTATATAATGACCTTCAGTGTGACCTTGACCTTTATATTTTAGTATGGCAGGGTTCTGGAAATATTCTGAAAATCCACTGGGAAGTGGATTTTTTCAAAAGTCACTTGCCCTGCCCATAATCTGAAAATTTCGAGCACTTGCTTTTTTCTGCGAGTAGAAATAAATAGCACACACTTGATTGAATATCA
The DNA here is from genome assembly GCA_037043455.1 of Cyrtodaria siliqua. Classification (NCBI taxonomy): domain Eukaryota; kingdom Metazoa; phylum Mollusca; class Bivalvia; order Adapedonta; family Hiatellidae; genus Cyrtodaria; species Cyrtodaria siliqua. The sequence goes on from JAWPHD010022293.1 coordinate 8,323, forward strand.
CCCCTGACAGACTGACAGAGCCAACAAATGGTCCGACGACATAAATGTACTCCAACCTCTCTCGAATTCCACGATTATTTGCGGAACTTCATTGTGAAACGAAAATAAGTAAATGCAGTCTGCATCAGATTGACGCTTATCCAGTAAACAAGACCAGTGCAAGCATCTATACGTAATGAATCGATATCAACTTCCGGTACGATAACTCGGGACTTTACACAATCATCATGGCAGAATCGTCTGCTCGCAAATCACTTGGTTTTTCAAAAGACAAAATGGCGAGATGGAGTCGAGTGAACGCAGAAAAAGGTAAGGTTCACAACAGGAAAATTACCTTATCATCAACACAATAATCAATAATAAATTATAACAAACAAATCAAATTGAATGTTGTTTAACGGCTCATCAACACAGTATAGGTTATATAGAGCCACCCCAGAGAGAGGGTAAGGATACATAGGAATCCGGGAATCTGCCCTACTCTTATTATCGAAAAGATTCCTATGGTTCTTTAACGTGGTCGGAGGATAGACCGATACACGGGACCGCCCGGTTTACGTCCCCATCCGACGGACGGGGCTAAGGAAAAGTGTCTTGTCCAAGAACACACCGACGGGACTCAGTGGCACCACGGAGGATTGAACCTGGGGCCTCCGGTTACAAATCCGCCGCGTTACCGACTGTGCCACGCCAGCCCAACAAACAAATGAAACAGTGCAGTAAACAGTACTGTACAGTGACAGTCTAGTATATAGTCAGACAGTTATCACATAATAAACGTCTTACATATGCTAAAACACTATTCTGAAACAGAATTTACATCCCGTTATTACTTGAATAAAAATGCTAGTGAGAACCGATTTTAGCTAGTAGATTTTTTAGTCACTGGATATTTTTAGCTAGTGGCTAAATTTGTGAAATTCGACCCCTGCATAATGTCACTTGTCCCACATTTAAGAACACTTAATTGCCCTAAAAATTGGCGCTTTACGATTATTCGTGTTAAACGGGATGGACCGCCGCATAATTTGGACCATTATACTTAGTTGAAAAAGAAAGGGAGAATGTATTTAATTGTATTAGTTAATACATTGTATTTATTCATATAAAAAAAATCAAACGGTTCTTCTTTGTGTCTATTACATATTTGTGTTACTTCAATCATAAAATGATGAATGTGACAGTATACAAACTAATTGTATTCCCCACTCCCAACCCACCAAGCACCACACACACACACACCACCCCATTATTTCTGATGACCATCCAAAAAAATCGCTTGGCAGCTAGTGTATGGAACTTTTAATGTCACAGTGTCACAAAAAAAAAGAAGCTATTGTGTTGATTTAAATGTGTGACAAGCAAAGAAACAAGACAAAAACGTTATTAAAAATATTCACTTGGCCCCCAATATCTGTAACCATGGTAACGTTCCTACGCCTTTGTCTTTGAACTAAAGGGAATTAGATGAAAGCAAGAGGCATGAATAGGGTTTATCCTAGGAATTGTTTAAGAAGTAGTAGCAGTAACCTTATTTATCAAAAGCGAAAGTTCAGAACTTGAGAAAAAGGTTCCGTGATTGTTTTGAAATCGCGAAAACCCATGACATATGCATATCGCTAAGTTATGCAACTTTTTTGTGTAGTATGCACTTCCATATACATTTAATTACAGAGTATATCAATGAAATACACCAAATACCTCATAAAATCGCATTGATAAACGAGTACTTCGAGTAAAAGAAAATATATTTTCGTTACGAAAAAATCTTCGGCTAGATTATCTAAACAAAAACATCACGTCACGTGGGTCTGTCAATCATTATTTTGACACATTAACGTTGCAAATTAAGAAAGATCTTTCTGTATTTGATTGATGGAAGGCCCAAATGACTTTCAGAGATTATTTGGAAACGATTTCTGCTAGTAGTTATGTTTATGGTTGGGATGTCACGGACATGATTGCCGAGATTTCATTGGACGATGGACACACGTCTGACGGGTGTCAGGATTAATTGTGAAACGGTGTGAAATGCGCGTGTGGGTTAATTAGGTGTTTATTGAAATAATGCCACAAATTAAGCTGCATGGGGCGAGAGTGTTGATTGTACCGAAAGATGTTTGATCTTATTAACAATCGCTAGCGGCGAAAAACAGCAGCCAGTTTTATTCAGTTATCAAATTCTGATATGGCTAGTTTGTCACTTCATTTGGTCTGGAATGGAAACGTCCAGTCGGGCAAGTGGCGGGCAACCAGATTTGCGAAGGTCACTTGCCCGCACACAAAATCCACTTGCCCGGGGTGACGGGCAACCGTATTTCCGGAACCCTGTACGGTCATGTCGATGTTGTCTTGATAAGTATATATTGAAAGTTTGATGAAGAAATATCAAGAAATGAGAAAGTTATAGCCAAAGTTAAGTTTTCGTGACGGACTTGCACAAAATCAGGCTTTGTGTGACTGAAAACTTGTGTGTCTGTTTTTGTGTGTACGTTCGTACCTTGTGTGACTGTTTTTACATCTTGTGTGTCGTTTTTACCATTTGAACACATTTTAGTCACACAAGCTCCCATACCCTTGTGTGACTGCAATTTTTTATTGCTTTAAATGAAGAAATAGACTATTTCCTGCGCATAGAGACATGCTTGTGTGTCAGTCATACAAGAAAAAAAGTCACAGAAGTATACTTTATAAACAAAACAAGAGGTCAATGACCTTGAAGCTCTACTGATAGATTTTGATAGCTTGATCAGCTAGGGGAACCTGTGAAGTTTTATGGAAATAGTTTCAGAGAAGTAGTCGCCACAAGTTTTTCCTATTATCACTCTATCTAAAAAAAGATGGTCGCAGGCATCCATGTTTGACACAGAATCAATGAATTTTGTTTAGGACCAACTACATGTCATGCCAGTCATTTTAGTAAAGGTTCCAAATCAATACCACATTTTTTGATAAGTAGTTGCCACAAACGAGTATATAAGCTGTGGCAGCCATCTTAAATTTCCGGCCAACCTGATTTTTACTTAATGGAACTAACTGGACATCAAAACCAACATTCCTGTAAAGTTTTATAAAAGTCATTTTGGTAAAGGTACCAAACCCGCTTACGGTTTTAGAGAAGTAGTTGTCACAAAATTGTATTTAATAAATCTATTTTTAGACATGGTGGCCATCTTGAATTTTAGGCCAACCTGATTTCTACTTAGGCCAAATAAAATTATACCTGAGTTTACTGTAACCCGACCGACCTGCTGAAAACACCCCCGACTCCTTTTTTTATTATTGAAAAATAAACAAGAGGTCAATGACCTTGAAGCTCTACTGATCGATTTTGATTTCAGGAAGTAGTCGCTACAAACTGTTTTTTTGAAAATCTATTTTTAGCTGTGGTGGCCATCTTGAATTTCCGGCCGACCTGAAATTTTGCTAGGATCAATTAGACATCAAGAGCAACATTCCTGTGAAGTTTCATGAAAATCCGTCAAGTAGTTTCAGAGGAGTAGTCGCTACAAGTTTTCATTATATAACTCTATGTAAACAAAGATGGCCACTGACAGCCATGTTTAACATTGAATCAAAATAATGTTCGACTCGGATAACCATCATGTCATGCTGATCATTTTAGAAAAAGTCCCATATCAATATCTCTTATAGTTTTCAAGAAGTAATCGCTACAAACTTATTTTTTAAAAATCTATTTTTAACTGTGGCGGCCATCTTGAATTTCCGGCCGACCTGAAATTTTTCTAGGATCAACTAGACATCAAGAGCAACATTCCTGTGAAGTTTCATGAACATCCGTCAAGTAGTTTCAGAGGAGTAGTCGCTACAAGTTTTTACTATATAACTCTATGTAACCAAAGATGGCCACTGGCAGCCATGTTTAACGTCGAATCAAAATAATTTTCCACAAGGATCTACATCATGTCATGCTGATAATTTTAGAAAAAGTCCCATATCAATATCACTTATAGTTTTCAAGAAGTAGTCGCTACAAACTTATTTTTTAAAAATCTATTTTTAGCTGTGACGGCCATCTTGAATTTCCGGCCGACCTGAAATTTTTCTAGGATCAATTAGACATCAAGAGCAACATTCCTGTAACGTTTCATGACAATCCGCCAAGTAGTTTCAGAGGAGTAGTCGCTACAAGTTTTTACTATATAACTCTATGTAAACAAAGATGGCCGCTGGCAGCCATGTTTAACGTCGAATCAATACGATTTTCGACAAGGATCAACATCATGTCATGCTGATCATTTTAGAAAAAGTCCCATATCAATATCACTTATAGTTTTCAAGAAGTAGTCGCTACAAAGTTGTATTTTGAAAATCTATTATTAGCCATGGTGGCCATCTTGAATTTCCGGCCAACCTGAAATTTTGCTAGGATCAATTAGACATCAAGAGCAACATTTTTGTGAAGTTTCATGAAAATCCGTCAAGTAGTTTCAGAGGAGTAGTCGCTACAAGTTTTCATTATATAACTCTATGTAAACAAAGATGGCCACTGGCAGCCATGTTTAATGTCGAATCAAAATAATGTTCGACTCGGATAACCATCATGTCATGCTGATCATTTTAGAAAAAGTCCCATATCAATATCACTTATAGTTTTCAAGAAGTAGTCGCTACAAACTTATTTTTTAAAAATCTATTTTTAACTGTGGCAGCCATCTGGAATTTCTGGCCAATCTGAAATTTTGCTAGGATCAATTAGACATTAAGAGCAACATTCCTGTAAAGTTTCATGAAAATCCGCCAAGTAGTTTTAGAGGAGTAGTCGCTACAAGTTTTTACTATATGACTCTATGTAAACAAAGATGGCCGCTGGCAGCCACGTTTAAAGTCGAATCAAAACAATTTTTGATAAGGACCAACATCATGTCATGCTGATCATTTTAGAAAAAGTCCCATATCAATATCACTTATAGTTTTCAAGAAGTAGTCGCTACAAACTTGTATTTTGAAAATTTATTTTTAGCCGTGGCGGCCATCTTGAATTTCCGGCCGACCTGAAATTTTGCTAGGATCAATTAGACATCAAGAGCAACATTCCTGTGAAGTTTCATGAAAATCCGTCAAGTAGTTTCAGAGAAGTAGTCGCTACAAGTTTTCATTATATAACTCTATGTAAACAAAGATGGCCGCTGGCAGCCATGTTTATCGTCAAATCAAAACGATTTTCGACAAGGACCAACATCATGTCATGCTGATCATTTTAGAAAAAGTCCCATATCAATATCACTTATAGTTTTCAAGAAGTAGTCGCTACAAACTTGTATTTAAAAAATCTATTTTTAGCTTTGGCAGCCATCTTGGATTTCACATCAACATGAATTTTTGCTAGGATCAACTAGACTTCATGGGCAACATTTTTGTAAAGTTTTATGAATATCCATCCAGTAGTTTCAGAGGAGTAGTCGCTACAAATAAAAGTTAACGGACAGACGGACGGACAGACGGACGGACGACGGACGCCGCACCACGGCATAAGCTCTGCTGATCTCTGATCAGTAGAGCTAATAAAAAACATTAAAAAAAAAAAAAAAAAAAAATTATGTTCACACTCATGTGCTCATTGTCCTGCTGTTGGAACTGACCCTCTTCCGGACTTGCGAAAAATAAATTAAACTGTTCTACCCCTTTGCAATAACTGCAAGTGATTGGGAAAAGAGCCAGTTGTTGCCATGCCTTTTGGGAAACAATAACACATACACAATTTCATATTGTTATCTATTGTAGTTTTTAAAATACCACATTTTCCCATTCATCAAAGCCCAACGACACTTTAAATCAACTTCACCAAAAAATAAAATAAAAAAATAAAATAAAATAAAATGCCTACCTACCTACCCAATTTTTTTCAGCAATGTTACAGTAAACACAGGTATAATTTTATTTGGCCTTAGGAAAAACTAGACATCAAGAACTATATTCCTATATTCCTAAATATTATGATTTATTATGCAACATTATAATCTCATTCCATTTTATCCTACTCTAAAGAATATATTTTTTTCCAGCTTATAAAAATGTCATAATGCTACCAAAAAGTTTAATTATAAAACTATATCAATTAAATCCCTTACAACATCAACCTTAGTATATCCTCTTTTTTCTGCTCCAAATCACACTGTGGAACAGAAATGGAATGATCTGTATTCAGAAATAGAGCAGGTGTGTGACCAGGTCAAACACAGGTCATGTTATGCAATTTCTCCTGAGAATTATGTTACTATCTCAGTAGATTTGCTCTTGTCTCATTTTAAAGTTGGAAAATCAGAATTAAAATAAAATCTTAAAATCCTACAATTTGTTTTCAGTCTTTTTTCTGAGAGTCAAAATACAAAAGAGACTAAATCCTTACCCTTCTATGAATGTATAATGGACTGTCCTTTTAATTTGGACCAGTCCATTTGTAGTACAATGGGGTGTTTCCATCAAATGACTGATGAGCACCAAGACAGTTAAACCCTGATCAGCCAGTCATTTTGGTAAAGGTTCCAAATCAGTATCACTTTTGTTTTTTGAGAAGTAGTCACCACAAAATCACATTTTTTAAATCTATTTTTAACCATTGCGGCCATCCTGAATTTCCGACTGACCTGAACTTTTGCTAGGATCAACTAGACATCAAGGGCAACATTCCTGTGAAGTTTCATGAAAATCCGTCAGGTAGTTTCAGAGGAGTAGTCACTACAAGTTTTCATTATATAACTCTATGTAAATAAAGGTGGTCGCTGGCGGCCATATTTAATGTCGAATCAAAATATTTAATGTCAAATCAAAACAATTGGATCAACATCATGTCATGTTGATCATTTTAGAAAAAGTACCATATCAATATCAATTATAGTTTTCAAGTAGTCACTAAAGACGTACTCCAAGGTTCTGTCTTCAGGCCAATTCTCTTTCTACTATACATAAATGACCTACTCAAAATAATTTTCAACAAGGATCAACATCATGTCATACTGATCATTTTAGAAAAAGTCCCATATCAATATCACTTATAGTTTTCAAGAAGTAGTCGCTACAATCTTGTATTTTGAAAATCTATTTTTAGCCATGGCGGCCATCTTGAATTTCCGGCCGACCTGAAGTTTTGCTAGGATCAATTAGACATCAAGAACAACATTCATGTGAAGTTTCATGAAAAATCCGTCAAGTAGTTTTAGAGGAGTAGTTGCTACAAGTTTTCATTATATAACTCTATGTAAACAAAGATGGCCGCTGGCAGCCATGCTTAACGTCCAGTCAAAATACTTTTCGACAAGGATCAACACCATGTCATACTGATCATTTTAGGAAAAGACGCATATCAATATCACTTATAGTTTTCAAGAAGTAGTCGCTACAAACTTGTGTTGTGAAAACCTATTTTTAGCCATGGCGGCCATCTTGAATTTCCGGCCGACCTGAAATTTTGCTAGGATCAGTAAGACATCAAGAGCAACATTCCTGTGAAATTTCATAAAATATCCGTAGAGTAGTTACAAAGGAATAGTCGCTACAAGTTTTTACTAGGTAACTCTATGTAAACAAAGATGTTCACTATCAGCCATGTTTAACATCGAATCAAAAAGATTTTCGACAAGGACCAACATCATGTCATGCTGATCATTTTAGAAAAAGTCCCATATCAATATTACTTATTGTTTTCAAGTAGTAGTCGCTACAAACTTGTTTTTTGAAAATCTACTGTTAGCCGTGGCAGCCATCCTGAATTACCGGCCGACCTGAAGTTTTGCTAGGATCAATTAGACATCAAGAACAACATTCATGTGAAGTTTCATGAAAATCCGTCTCAGAGGAGTAGTCGCTACAAGTTTTCATTATATAACTCTATGTAAACAAAGATGGCCGCTGGCAGCCATGTTTAACGTCGAGTCAAAATAATTTTCGACAAGGATCAACATCATGTCATACTGATCATTTTAGGAAAAGACGCATATCAATATCACTTATAGTTTTCAAGAAGTAGTTGCTACAAACTTGTGTTTTGAAAATTTATTTTTAGCCGTGGCGGCCATCTAGAATTTCCAGCCTACCTGAAATTTTGCTAGGATCAATTAGACATCAAGAGCAACATTCCTGTGAAGTTTCATGAAAATCCGTCAAGTAATTTCAGAGGAGTAGTCGCTACAAGTTTTCATTATATAACTCTATGTAAACAAAGATGGCCGCTGGCGGTCATGTTTAACATCGCATCAAAATAGTTTTCGACAAGGATCAACATCATGTCATGCTGATCATTTTAGAAAAAGTCTCATATCAATATCACTTCAACTAGACTTCATGGGCAACATATCTGTAAAGTTTCATGAAAATCCATTCAGTAGTTTCAGAGGAGTAGTCGCTACAAAAAATTTTTACAGACAGACAGACGGACAGACGGACAAAGTGATCCCTATGTATCGCATTTTTCTTCGAAAAGGCGACACTAAAATGAGGCAATCACATACAGTTAACTGAGGTTAAGTTACCTAACCAAGATTGTTACCTAACCAGTGTCCATTCTAGAACGCGCGATTGCGGGATTCACGCCAATTTTTCGTAGATCCCGCATGTTTTTTCACGGAATGCGGGATTAGCGCGCAAAATTTTGAACCAGCGACTATCCGACAAAATGGAGAATATGAGTTCTGACAAACTTAAATAAAAGCTTAAAAACACGAATATGTAGCTGTCGCGATTGACAAGCCCTCTGTCTCACCTACATGCATGTTCACTCCTACAGTACTACACGGTTCTCTCCCTTAGTAACTGGTTGTATGCGTAATACGAATTTCGCCACAATGAACGAAATATATTTACATATATATTTCTCTTTTGAGCTTTATTCTAATTCTTTCGAATTGTAATCATTTTATTTCTTGAAGACATGATACTATCTAGTATTAAAATGCAAAATTATGATTGTTATCGGAATTTACAATCTTTTAAATTTCGTCTACAGACGATTCTACAAATTAGCACCTGTAAACATCGGTAAGAATAAAGTTGAAGCCAAATGCCTTGGTATACGTTTTAAAGAATCCCCCCAATATTTTTGAATTCCCCCCTATTTTTCAGAAGTAGGGGGGAAAAAAAACCTACTTTTGAGTTTCTAGAATGGACACTGCTAACCAACTTTAAGTTTTGGGAAAATAACGCAAAATATGACCTTGACCTTGGTATTTTGGCATTACTTGATGTCCCTTGACCCAACAAAGCATATGGCAAAGTTTCAGAAAAATCTGAGCAACGGTTGTTGAGATATAGTTGATTTAAAATGTGGCCACCGACACCGCCGGAAAAGTGACTGCTATATCTCGCTACCGACTATCGTTGGCGAGACAAAAAGGGCAGTAACTATGGTAAAACAAGGTCTATTTTAAGGTCGAATTGATATGCACATCTTGACATCATAGGTAAGCATCCTGTAATGTTTAGAAAAATCAACTGAAAAACGCGGTAGGAGATAGACACAAATTATTTTAACGTAAAATTTGACAAAAAAAAGGCAGTAAATGCGGTAATACAATTTTGACACCCAATTGATACGCACAATCGATACGTTTTGGGCCTTTATCCAGACAATTGGATCATGCTGAAGATTAAAAGCCTTAATCACTTGTCAGCTAAAAGTTAACAGACAGAAGGTTGGACGGACAATGTCAGGACATGATACGTCCCGCATATAGACAGGCTTATACAAACTGACGTTATAAGACATTCTAATATCTAATACTGAAAGCACAAACTGAAAGCAGAATCTGAAGTGTAAAATCACAAAGTATCTGATATTCTTTGTTTAAAGCCAGATGCTGACAATGTAACACATGATAAAGTCATGTTTACAAACTTCATTGTCAAACTCAAACTTCATTGTCAAACTCAATCTGCATTTCACTGTTAGTTTTTAATATTATATAATAAATAAAAAGTTATCTGTTTGTGTAGCAAGGACAAGTTTTTGTTTTGATTTACACCTTTTATTCAGGTTCATATAAGAAAATCTGAGTGTTAAAAAAAATGGCCAATAAACATCCTCCTCTTCAACCTAAGCTCTCTTATTTTTTAAAAGTCAGCTAAAAAGGTAGACAATAGAACTAATATTCCAAGACAGCAGGCTGAACAGTACCTGTTAGTGGTTGTGTCGTTTTCTTAGGAGCAGGAGATGGTGGCGGTGTGGCATCTTGTTGGGGTGTTACTGGCTTAACTTCTTTGTGCTCAACTTGCTGAGGTCTGTCACTGAAAATCATTTGAAGATGCTATACACACACCGTAGTCTCTTTGCCACAAGCAAGGCCAAAAAAGAATATACGAGGTTCCGTTTTTTTGTCACAACTAAATGTATTTTTTAGCATTTAAGTGTCTGTTTTATAGTACTTTTAACTTATTCAAGGACTATAACTCTGCTGTTTCTCTTGTCTGTTTCTTTAGCCCAAAATGTCTATTTTCTGTTTCTGCTCAAATTTGGCTAGTTATTGAACTTCTTCAAGCTTTCATTGATGTATATCAAACCTCGGACTAAATTTGGTAAAGACTGGCTGTTTGACTCAAATTAATGCCGTTTAAAAAAGACAAGCAATGTTGAATATGTAAGGAGAAGCGGAAATACAAACTATTTTCATGGTAATGACTGAAGAGTAAACATTTCAAATGCTTTGTCCAAAACTTGTTTTTAAGAATATGCATTTGTAAATGTAAATACGTAATGTTTTGTTTGAAGGATGCGCACTAGGCTGCAAGTTTATCTGGAGCACTGGATTAGGTTCCAGGTTTAAGTTTTTATTAAAAGGGGAATAAATCTGCCAAAATAAAAGTCAGAGTTATTGAACATGTGCAACAACATTCATTGAAGTAACATGAAGATATTTGTGGTTTCATTTACGAAGTTTCGTGAACATAGGTCAACAAGAAAATCGGTAGAACTGATGTATGCTCCCCAAAATGTATCCTCAAATTATCATATGACCTTGTATCACCCAGCAGTTTTCAATTTGCAGTTCCATTAGTAGTTTTTGACTTATGCTTCGGACAAGAATTACATGTATAAAATTACAAAGAGCAATAACTCTAATTTTGAAGATTAGTTGTAGATATCTGCACTTCCTCTCATTGCCCTCTATCATTGTGTGAAGTTTCACTGCAGTCCCATCCGTAGTTTCAAAGTTATGCTCCTGACAAAAATTATAACTACAAAATTACAAAGGGCAATAACTCTAATTTGAATGATGGCAGAGTTACGGTTCTTGCATTCTGCACTTCTTCTCATTGCCCTCTATCATTATGTGAAGTTTCATTGCAGTCTCGTCAGTAGTTTTGAAGTTATGCTGCGGACAAAAATTCTTAGTATAAAATTACAAAGGGCAATAACTCTAAGTTGAATGAAGACAGAGTTACGGTTCTTACACTCTGCATTTTTTCTGATTGCCCTCTATTATTGTGTGAAGTTTCATTGCAGTACCATCAATAGTTTTGAAGTTATGCTCCAGTCAAACATTCTCAGGATAAAATTACAAAGGGCAATAACTCTAATTTGAATAAGACAGAGTTACGGTTCTTGCATTCTACACTTCCTCTCATTCCCTCTATCAATGTGTGAAAGTTTCATTGCAGTCCCATCAGTAGTTGAAGTTATACTCCGGACAAAAATTCTAAGTATAAATCTACAAAGGGCAATAACTCTAATTTTAATGTAGACAGAGTTACGGTTATTGCACTCTGCACTTTTTCTCATTGCCAGATATCATTATGTGAAGTTTCATTGCAGTCCCATACGTAGTTTTGAAGTTATGCTCCGGACAAAACTCTTAAGTATAAAATTACAAAGGACAATAACTCTGATCTAAATGAATGATGACAGAGTTACGGATTTTGCACTAAGCACTTCTTCTCATTGCCCTCTATCATTGTGTGAAGTTTCATTGCAGTCCCATCAGTAGTTTTGAAGTTATGCTCCCGACAAAAATTCTGAGTACAAAATTACAAAGGACAATAACTCTGATTTGAATGATGGCAGAGTTACGGTACTTGCACTCTGCACTTCTTCTCATTGCCCTCTTATCATTATGTATTTTATGAGATTCTTTGGTCACTACAAAGTTTAAAATAAAGCACTCACATGACAGCTATTGTGACAAAACTAGATAACACAATGTATGTTACATGGCCACAACTCAAAAACAGTTACTTACAGTATTGGGGCTGGCACAGATGGGCTGTCAGGCAAATACACAAACAATGCATCGAGAACATCTTTACTGTATGGCACCTTGTCATGTAGGACATCACGAAATCCCTGGTTGTACCAGGCATATCCTAAGCCACCGGCGGCTCCAATTAAAGTTAAGCCAACCAGTTTACCAAACATTCCACCACGCTTTGGCATCCTGCAAGCAAAACATTCTTCTAGCTATTTAAAAATTGCATACTTTCTTCTAAGTCTCAGATATAACAAGGACTGCCAGGATTCCGGAAATACGGTTGCCCGACGCCCCGGGCAAGTGGATTTTGGGTGCGGGCAAGTGACCTTCGCAAATATGGTTGCCCGCCACTTCCCTGACGGACATTTCCATTCCAGAACAAATCAAGTGACAAACTAGCCATATCAGAATTTCATTTTGATAACTGAATAAAACTTGCCGCTGTTTTTCGCCGCTAGCGATTGTTAATAAGATCAAACAACTTTCGGTACAAATCAACAATCTCGCCCCAGGCAGCACGCGCGCATTTCACACTGTTTGAAAACAACAATCCTGAAACGACCGTCAGACGTGTGTCCATCGGCCAATGAAATCGCGGCAATTATGTCCGTGACCTTCCAACCATAAATTCAGAAATCTCTGAACGTCATTTGGACCTTTCACCAATCAAATCAGAAAACTCTTTCTTAATTTGCAAATTTAATGTGTCAAAATAATGATTGACAGACCCACGTGACGTTGTTTTTGTTTCGATAATTTTGCCGAAGATTTTTTCGTAACGAAAATCCATTATTTTTACTCGAAGCACTCGTTTACCAATGCGATTTATGAGGTATTTGGTGTATTTCATTGATATAATCTGTAATTAAACGTATATGGAAGTGCATACTACACAAATAAGTTGCATAACATAGCGATATGTGCACGTCATGGGTTTTCGCGATTTCAAAACCAATCACAGAACATTTTCTCAAGTTCTGAACTTTCTCTTTTGATAAATAAGGTTACGGCTACTACTTCTTAAACAATTCCTAGGGAACCCCTATTCATGCCTCTTTCTTTCATATAATTCCCTTTATTTAAAATACAAAGCCGTAGGAACGTTACCATGGTTGCAGAAATTGGGGCCCAAGTCAATATTTTTAATAACGTTTTTGTGTTGTTTCTTTGCTTGTCGCACATTTAAATGAATACAATAGCTTCTTTTGTTTCTGTCAACTGGTTAATTGTACACACTGTGACATTAAAAGTTCCATACACTAGCTGCCAAGCATTTTTTTTGGATGGTCATCAAAAATGATGGGGTTGTGTGGGGTGGGAGGGCGGAATAAAATGAGGTTGTATACTGTCTCATCATTTTATGATTTAAGTAACACGAAAATGTAATAGACACAAAAGAAGAAAATGCAACCATTTGATTTTTTTATATGAATAAATACAATGTATTAACTAATTCATAAAATACATTCTCCCTTCCTTTTCTAACTAAGTATAAATTAATGATCCAAATTATGCGGCGGTCCGTCCCGTTTAACGCGAATAATGGTCAGCGCCAATTTTTGGGGGCAATTAAGTGTTCTTAAATGTGGGGCAAGTGACATTATGGGCAGGGCAAGAAACTTTTGAAAATCCACTTGCCCTGGGCAAGTGGATTTTCAAAATATTTCCAGAACCCTGATTGCCAACTAGTGCAGCTTGACTATTACATAACATTTAACAACTAGAGCTGTTGCCTTTTAAGGACGACAAATATACCAGTGCTACCAGACACCCACCCCCCCACCCCCACATTCCTCACCCTACCGTTTGAGTAAAGATAGCGTGGAATAGTATTTTCATGATCAGGTAATGGTGGTCTTAACCTTTGACCTCCTGACCTCAAAATCAATAGGGGTCATCGTCTCATCACAGGCAGCCTACCCATGAAGTTGCATGAGATTTTCTTTAGGGGGAGTAGTGTTACAGAGCAGACAATGATTTCCATGGTCGGGTCCCGGTGACCTTGATCTTTAGACCTACAGATCTCAAAATCACTAGAGGTCATCCTCTCACCACAGACAGTCTACCCATAAAGTTTCATGAGATTAGATTCAGCACGAGAGGAGTTATGGACCAGACAAGGTTTTTCATTATCGAGTCCCGGTGACCTTGACCTTTGACCTCAAAATCAATAGGGGTCATCCACTCACCACAGGCAGTTCACCTATGACATTTCATGAGTTTTGATTCAGTGGGAGAGGAGTTATGGTGCGGACAAGGTTTTTCATTATTAGTTTAACTTATTTATTTTACATCGATTGTAACGAAAGCTCTATGAACTTATTTGAATCTCTCTCGATGTCTTCCTGGGTAGAACCAGTACTAAGCAATGTAGATAAAGTGTCTTGCTCAGAGGACACAACGCATATGGCAATGACGGGAATCGAACCCAAGACTTTTGGATCATGGGTCCAACGCTCTACCACTAGACCACAGCGCTTTTTCATTATTGGGTCCCAGTGACCTTGACCTTTGACCTACTGACCTCCAGAAGCCCCGGCGGCCGGCGATATTGCCTATTACTCTATAACCTAGCGCCGGCTACTTTTCTCAAATATACAAAAAAAATAATTTATAAGTCTTTATCTTTGTACATATAAAAATGTTCTTACAGACCAATGAAAAATGAGTGTAAAATACACCAGAACGCACCATTTTGCACCATCAAAATAAAAAAGAGGGCCATGATGGCCCTATATCGCTCACCTGAGTAAATCTGAACCAATACAAAAGGGCCAAGATGGCCGGCCCTAAAGCGATCACCTGAGTACTGGCACATTATCAAACTTCTGGTTAAGATTGTTCAAGAAATGTGGGCTCTGTTGTGTAAAACAACATTGATATAGACGGTTTAAGACCCTGACAAAGTTTGGTAAAGATCAAATACAAAATGAAGGTGCTAGAGAGTAACACCTTGGGCAGAGCCAAATGTGACCCCAGGGCTACATGTAATATAT
This sequence comes from Cyrtodaria siliqua, assembly GCA_037043455.1. NCBI lineage: Eukaryota > Metazoa > Mollusca > Bivalvia > Adapedonta > Hiatellidae > Cyrtodaria > Cyrtodaria siliqua. The sequence continues at coordinate 23,516 of JAWPHD010022293.1, forward strand.
GAGAGCAGTGTGCTTTGTGGTTTTAGAGAAGAAGATTTTTTTAATTTTTCCCTATACAAGTCTATGTAAAACGTGACCCCTGGGGCGGGGCCAAATGTGAACCCAGGGTCACCATTTGAACAAACTTGGTAAAGGACCATAACAGTATAGTAAATGCAAAATATTAAACCTCTGGCTCTTGTAGTTACAGAGAAGAAGACTTTAATGTAAAACTGTGACCCACGGAGTGGGGTCAAATTTTACCCCAGGGTCACCATTTGAACAAACTTGGTAGAGGACCATAAGCTTATAGCAAATGCAAAATATTAAACCTCTGGCCCTTGCAGTTCCAGAGAAGAAGACCTTTTTCAGTTTTTCCCTATACAAGCCTATGTAAAACTGTGACCCCCGGGGCGGGGCCAAATGTGACCCCTGGGTCACCACATTTGAACCAAATTGGTAGAGGACCATGAGCTTATAGCAAATGCAAAATATTAAACCTCTGGCTCTTGCAGTTTCAGAGAAGATTTTTTAAGTTTTCCCCTATACATGTCTATGTAAAACATGTGACTCTTGGGGCGGGGCCAAATGTAATGTGACCCAAGGGTCACCATTTGAACAAACTTGGTAAAGGACCATAAGCTTATAGTAAATGCAAAATATCAAACCTCTGGCTCTTGTAGTTTCCGAGAAGTTTTTAAAAAAAATTTCCTATATAAGTCTATGTAAAACTGTGACCTCCGGGGCGAGGACAAATTTGACCCCAGGGTAACCATTTGAACAAACTAAGATTTTTTTCAGTTTTTCCCTATACAAGCCTATGTAAAACTGTGACTCCCGGGGCAGGGCCAAGTATGAGCCCTGGGTCACCATTTGAACAAACTTGGTAGAGGACCATAAGCTTATAGCAAATGCAAAATATTAAACCTCTGCCTCTTGCAGTTTGAGAGAAGAAGATTTTTTTAAGTTTTTCCCTATACATGTCTATGTAAAACTGTGACCCCCGGGGCGGGGACAAATTTGACCCCAGGGTCACCATTTGAACAAACTTAGTAGAGGACCATAAGCTGATGCTACATGTAATACATGAGAGCTCTGTGCCTTGTGGTTTCAGAGAAGAAGATTTTTTAAAGTTTTTTCCTATATGTCTATATGAAAAACATGCAAAACCTCAATATACAAATTTTGGACCCCCGGGGCACGGCCATTTTTGACCCCGGGGACTTTATTTGAACAAACTTGATAGTCTAGGCGTTGGCGATCATTTTAAAAGAAAAACTGTTGAAATCTGTCCAGCGGTTCTGGAGAAGAAGATTTTTTAAGGTTTCGACCATATATGGTAATGGCAGCCATCTTGGATGTAGCATTGACGTAATTTTAACAAATCTAAAAAGCATTCATCTAAGGATCATCCACGTGAAGTTTGGTCAAAATTAGCCAAGCGGTTTCTGAGAAGAAGTTGTTTGAAGAAAAGTTAACGGACGACAGACGACAGACAGACAGACGACGGACGACGGACAACACAGCATCCCATAAGCTCTGCTGGCCCTTGGCCAGTAGAGCTAAAAAGATGCACTACCGAAGACACAACTATGTCAAATAGAATGTTTTCTTCCAAAGATTAAGCTATAAATTAGGTTTAAAACATCTAGTGCATAATTCTAGTTCATGAGAAAGTGATGTAAATGTAACAATTAAAGTTATCTGCCCTTTGCTTGGATGGTGAAGGTCACATCCACATTTGCTTTGTCACGTTACAATGTACCACTCAAGATACAACTATAAGCAAAGTTTGATAGGTCTTAGTGCATAGTTTGTGAAAAAGTGACCTAAACACCAAAGTTGAAGGTAAAAATTATAAGTTATCTGCCCTTGCTTTGTCACTTCCACATTTGCTTTGTCACGTTGCAATGTACCATTCAAGATACAACTATAAGCAAAGTTTTAAAGGTCTAGTGCATACAGTTTGTGAAAAAGTGACCTAAACGCAAAAGTTGAACCTAAAAATTAGTAAGTTATCTGCCATTTGCTTGGAGGGTCAAGGTCACTTCCAC
>JAWPHD010022294.1:0-25548 GCA_037043455.1 Cyrtodaria siliqua
TGCAGTGGTATTTACTTCTACAATTCAATGGTATTTCCTTATACAATTCAATGGTAATACATATACAGTTCAGTGGTATTTACTTATACAGCACAATGGTATTTACTTATACAGTTCAATGGTATTTACTTATACAGTTGTATTTACTTATACAGCACAATGGTATTTACTTATACAGTTCAATGGTATTTACTTATACAGTTAAATAGTATAGACTTAAACAAGTCAATGGTATTTACTTATAAAAGTCAATGGTATTTACTTATAGTGATATTTACTTATACAATTCAATGGTATTTACTTATACTGTTCAATGGTATTTACTTATACAGTTCAATGGTATTTACTTATATAGTTGTATTTACTTATACAGTTCAATGGCATTTACTTATACAGTTCAATGGTATTTACTTATACAGTTTAATGGTATTTACTTATACAATTCAATTATATTTACTTATACTATTCAATAGTATTTACTTATACATTTCAATGGTATTTACTTACACAATTCAATGGTATTTATTGATACAGTTCAATGGAATTTACATATAAAGTTCAATGGTATTTACTTATACAGTTCAATGGTATTTAATTATGCAGTGGTATTTACTTATACAATTCAATGGTATTATATATACAGTTCAGTGGTATTTACTTATACAGTTCAATGGTATTTACTTATACAGTTGTATTTACTTATACAGCACAATGGTATTTACTTATACAGTTCAAAGGTATTTACTTATACAGTTAAATAGTATTTACTTAAACAAGTCAATGGTATTTACTTATAAAAGTCAATGGTATTTACTTATACTGTTCAATGGTATTTACTTACACAATTCAATGGTATTTATTTATACAGTTCAATGGAATTTACATATAAAGTTCAATGGTATTTACTTATACAGTTCAATGGTAATTAATTATGCAGTGATATTTACTGATACAATTCAATGGTATTTACTTATACTGTTCAATGGTATTTACTTATACAGTTCAATGGTATTTACTTATATAGTTGTATTTACTTATACAGTTCAATGGTATTTACTTATACAGTTCAATGGTATTTACTTATATAGTTGTATTTACTTATACAAGTCAATGGTATTTAATTATTTATTTATACAGTTCAATGGTATTTAATTTTACAGTTCAATGGTATTTACTTATACAATCAATTATATTTACTTCTACAATGCAATGGTATTTACTTATACAGTTTAATGGTATTTACTTATACAAGTCAATGGTATTTACTTATGAAAGTCAATGGTATTTCTTTATAGTGATATTTACTTATACAATTCAATATTATTTACTTATACAATTAAATTATATTGACTGATACAATTCAATTATATTTACTTATACTATTCAATGGTATTTACTTATACATTTCAATGGTATTTACCTATACAGTTCACTGGTATTTACTTATACTGTTCAATGGTATTTAAGTATACAAGTCAATGGTATTTACTTATACAATTCAATTATATTTACTTATACAATTCAATGATATTTACTTATACTGTTCAATGGTATTTACTTGTACAAGTCAATGGTATTTACTGATACAAATCAATGGTATTTATTTATAGTGGTATTTACTTATACAATTCAATGCTATTTACCTATACAATTCAATTATATTTACTTATAAAATCCAATGGTATTTACTTATACATTTCAATGGTATTTACCTATACAGTTCAATGGTATTTACTTATACTGTTCAATGGTATTTACTTATACAGTTCAATGGTATTTACTTATATAGTTGTATTTACTTATACAGTTCAATGGTATTTACTTATACAGTTTAATGGTATTTACTTATACTATTCAATGGTATTTACTTATACATTTCAATGGTATTTACCTATACAGTTCACTGGTATTTACTTATACAAGTCAATGGTATTTACTTATGAAAGTCAATGGTATTTACTTATAGTGATATTTACTTATACAATTCAATATTATTTACTTATACAATTCAATTATATTTACTTATACTATTCAATGGTATTTATTTATACAGTTCAATGGAATTTACATATAAAGTTCAATGGTATTTACTTATACAGTTCAATGGTATTTAATTATGCAGTGATATTTACTTATACAATTCAATGGTATTTACTTATACTGTTCAATGGTATTTACTTATACAGTTCAATGGTATTTACTTATATAGTTGTATTTACTTATACAGTTTAATGGTATTTACTTACACAATTCAATGGTATTTACTTATATAGTTGTATTTACTTATACAGTTCAATGGTATTTACTTATACTGTTCAATGGTATTTACTTATACAGTTCAATGGTATTTACTTATATAGTTGTATTTACTTATACAGTTCAATAGTATTTACTTATACAGTTCAATGGTATTTACTTATACAGTTTAATGGTATTTTCTTATACAAGTCAATGGTATTTACTTATGAAAGTCAATGGTATTTCCTTATAGTGATATTTACTTATACAATTCAATATTATTTACTTATACAATTAAATTATATTTACTTATACAATTCAATTATATTTACTTATACTATTCAATGGTATTTACTTATACATTTCAATGGTATTTACCTATACAGTTAACTGGTATTTACTTATACTGTTCAATGGTATTTAAGTATACAAGTCAATGGTATTTACTAATACAAATCAATGGTATTTATTTATAGTGGTATTTACTTATACAATTCAATTGTATTTACTTATACAATTCAATGCTATTTACTTATACAATTCAATTATATTTACTTATAAAATTCAATGGTATTTACTTATACATTTCAATGGTATTTACCTATACAGTTCAATGGTATTTACTTAAACTGTTCAATGGTATTTACTTATACAGTTTAATGGTATTTACATATACAGTTGTATTTACTTATACAGTTCAATGGTATTTACTTATACAGTTCAATGGTATTTACTTATACAGTTTAATGGTATTTACTTATACAAGTCAATGGTATTTACTTATGAAAGTCAATGGTATTTACTTATACAATTCAATGGTATTTACTAATACTATTCAATGGTATTTACTTATACATTTCAATGGTATTTACCTATACAGTTCACTGGTATTTACTTATACTGTTCAATGGTATTTACTTCCACAATTCAATGGTATTTATTTTTACAGTTCAATGGAATTTACATATAAAGTTCAATGGTATTTACTTATACAGTTCAATGGTAATTAATTATGCAGTGGTATTTACTTCTACAATTCAATGGTATTTCGTTATACAATTCAATGGTAATACATATACAGTTCAGTGGTATTTACTTATGAAAGTCAATGGTATTTACTTATAGTGATATTTACTTATACATTTCAATGGTATTTACTTATGAAATTAAATTATATTTACTTATACAATTCAATTATATTTACTTATACTATTCAACAGTATTTACTTATACTTTTCAATGGCATTTACCTATACAGTTCACTGGTATTTACTTATACTGTTCAATGGTATTTACTTACACAATTCAATGGAATTTATTTACACAGTTCAATGGAATTTACATATAAAGTTCAATGGTATTTACTTATACAGTTCAATGATATTTAATTATGCAGTGGTATTAACTTATACAATTCAATGGTATTACATATACAGTTCAGTGGTATTTACTTATACAGTTCAATGGTATTTACTTATACAGTTCACTGGTATTTACTTACACAGTTGAATAGTATTTTCTTATACAGTTCAGTGGTATTTACTTATACAATTCAATGGTATTAACTTATACAGTTCAATGGTATTTACTGATACAATTCAATGGTATACAATTCAATTATATTTACTTTTACAATTCAATGGTAGTTACTTATACAGTTCAATGGTATTTACTAACACAGTTTGATGGTATTTACTTATACAGTTCAATGGTATTTACTTACACAGTTCAATGGTATTTACTTATACAGTTCAATGGTATTTACTTATACAATTTAATGGCATTTATTTATACAATTCAGTTCGATGGTATTTACTTATACAAGTCGATGGTATTTAATTATTTATACAGTTCAATGGCATAAAATTCTACAGTTCGATGGTATTTACTTATATGGTTCAATGGTATTTACTTATACAAGCCAATGGTATTTACTTATACAGTTCAATATTATTTACTTATATAAGTCAATGGTATATAATTATTTATACAGTTCAATGGTATATAATTCTACAGTTCAATGGTATTTACTTATATGGTTCAATGGTATTTTCTTATACAAGCCAATGGTATTTACTTATATAATTCAATGATATTTACTTATACAATTCAATGGTATTTACTTATACAATTCAATGGTATTTACTGATACAATTCAATGGTATTTACTTATACAGTTCAATGGTATTTACATATACAGTTCAATGGCATTTACTTATACAAGGCGATGGTATTTAATTATTTATACAGTTCAATGGTATACAATTCTACAGTTCAATGGTATTTACTTATATGGTTCAATGGTAGTTTCTTATACAAGCCAATGGTATTTACTTATACAATTCAATGGTATTTACTTATACAATTCAATGGTATTTACTGATACAATTCAATGGTATTTACTTATACAGTTCAATGGTATTTACTTAAACAAGTCAATGGTATTTACTTATACAATTCAATGGTATTTACTGATACAATACAATTATATTTACTTATAAAATTCAATGGTATTTACTTATACATTTCAATGGTATTTACCTATAGAGTTCAATGGTATTTACTTATACTGTTCAATGGTATTTACTTATACAGTTCAATGGTATTTACTTATACAGTTCAATGGTATTTACTTATACAATTCAATGATATAATCTTATACAATTCAATGGTATTTACTTATACAATTCAATGGTTTTTACTTACACAATTCAATGGTATTGACTAATACAATTCAATGGTATTTACTTATACATTTCAATGATATTTACTTATACAGTTCAAAGGTATTTACTTATACAATTCAATGGTATTTACTGATACAATTCAATTATATTTACTTATAAAATTCAATGGTATTTACTTATACATTTCAATGGTATTTACTGATACAATTCAATGGTATTTACTTATACAGTTCAATGGTATTTACATATACAGTTCAATCGTATTTGCTTATACAATTCAGTTATATTTACTTATACAATTCAATGGCATTTCAATGGTATTTACTGTTTAAGTCAATGGTATTTACTTATACAAGCCAATGGTATTTACTTATCCAAGCCAATGGTATTTACTTATACAAGCCAATGGTATTTATTTATACAATTCAATGATATATTCTTATACAATTCAATGGTATTTACTTATACAATTCAATGGTATTTACTTACACAATTCAACGGTATTGACTAATACAATTCAATGGTATTTACTGATACATTTCAATGATATTTACTGATACAGTTCAAAGGTATTTACTTACACAGTTCAATGGTATTTACTTATACAATTCAATGGTATTTACTTACACAATTCAATGGTATTGACATATACAATTCAATGGTATTTACTTATACATTTCAATGATATTTACTTATACAGTTCAAAGGTATTTACTTACACAGTTAAATGGTATTTACTTACACAGTTCAATGGTATTTACTTATACAATTCAATGGTATTGACTAATACAATTCAATGGTATTTACTTATACAATTCAATGGTATTTACTTATACAATTCAATGGTATTTACTAATACAATTCAATGGTATTAACTTATACATTTCAATGATATTTACTTATACAGTTCAAAGGTATTTACTTACAGTTCAATGGTATTTACTTATACAATTCAATGGTATTGACTAATACAATTCAATGGTATTTACTTATACAATTCAATGGTATCTACTTATACAATTCAATGGTATTACATATACAGTTTCATGGTATTTACTTATATAGTTCAATGGTATTTACTTATACAGTGGTATTTACTTATACAGTTCAATGGTATTTACTTATACAGTTCAATGGTATTTACTTATACAAGTCAATGGTATTTACTTATACAAGTCAATGGAATTTACTTATAGTGATATTTACTTATACAATTCAATTATATTTACTTATACAATTCAATGGTATTTACTGATACAGTTCAATGGTATTAACTGATACAGTTCAATGGTATTAACTGATACAGTTCAATGGTATTTACTTATACAGTTCAATGGTATTTACTTATACAGTTCAATGGTATTTACTTATACAAGTCAATGGTATTTACTTATAAAAGTCAATGGTATTTACTTATACAAGTCAATGGAATTTACTTATAGTGATATTTACTTACTTATACAATTCAATTATATTTACTTATACAATTCAATGATATTTACTTATACATTTCAATGGTATTTACTTATACATTTCAATGGTATTTACTTATACAGTTCAATGGTATTTACAGATACAGTTCAATGGTATTTACTTATACAGTTCAATGGTATTTAGTTACACTGTTCAATGGTATTTACTTATACAGTTCAATGGTATTTACCTATACAGTTCACTGGTATTTACTTATACTGTTCAATGGTATTTACTTACACAATTCAATGGTATTTATTTTTACAGTTCAATGGAATTTACATATAAAGTTCAATGGTATTTACTTATACAGTTCAATGGTATTTAATTATGCAGTGGTATTTACTTCTACAATTCAATGGTATTTCCTTATACAATTCAATGGTAATACATATACAGTTCAGTGGTATTTACTTATACAGTTCAATGGTATTTACTTATACAGTTCAATGGTATTTACTTATACAGTTGTATTTACTTATACAGCACAATGGTATTTACTTATACAGTTCAATGGTATTTACTTATACAGTTAAATAGTATAGACTTAAACAAGTCAATGGTATTTACTTATAAAAGTCAATGGTATTTACTTATAGTGATATTTACTTATACAATTCAATGGTATTTACTTATACTGTTCAATGGTATTTACTTATACAGTTCAATGGTATTTACTTATATAGTTGTATTTACTTATACAGTTCAATGGCATTTACTTATACAGTTCAATGGTATTTACTTATACAGTTTAATGGTATTTACTTATACAATTCAATTATATTTACTTATACTATTCAATAGTATTTACTTATACATTTCAATGGCATTTACCTATACAGTTCACTGGTATTTACTTATACTGTTCAATGGTATTTACTTACACAATTCAATGGTATTTATTGATACAGTTCAATGGAATTTACATATAAAGTTCAATGGTATTTACTTATACAGTTCAATGGTATTTAATTATGCAGTGGTATTTACTTATACAATTCAATGGTATTATATATACAGTTCAGTGGTATTTACTTATACAGTTCAATGGTATTTACTTATACAGTTGTATTTACTTATACAGCACAATGGTATTTACTTATACAGTTCAAAGGTATTTACTTATACAGTTAAATAGTATTTACTTAAACAAGTCAATGGTATTTACTTATAAAAGTCAATGGTATTTACTTATACTGTTCAATGGTATTTACTTACACAATTCAATGGTATTTATTTATACAGTTCAATGGAATTTACATATAAAGTTCAATGGTATTTACTTATACAGTTCAATGGTAATTAATTATGCAGTGATATTTACTGATACAATTCAATGGTATTTACTTATACTGTTCAATGGTATTTACTTATACAGTTCAATGGTATTTACTTATATAGTTGTATTTACTTATACAGTTCAATGGTATTTACTTATACAGTTCAATGGTATTTACTTATATAGTTGTATTTACTTATACAAGTCAATGGTATTTAATTATTTATTTATACAGTTCAATGGTATTTAATTTTACAGTTCAATGGTATTTACTTATACAATCAATTATATTTACTTCTACAATGCAATGGTATTTACTTATACAGTTTAATGGTATTTACTTATACAAGTCAATGGTATTTACTTATGAAAGTCAATGGTATTTCCTTATAGTGATATTTACTTATACAATTCAATATTATTTACTTATACAATTAAATTATATTGACTTATACAATTCAATTATATTTACTTATACTATTCAATGGTATTTACTTATACATTTCAATGGTATTTACCTATACAGTTCACTGGTATTTACTTATACTGTTCAATGGTATTTAAGTATACAAGTCAATGGTATTTACTTACAATTCAATTATATTTACTTATACAATTCAATGATATTTACTTATACTGTTCAATGGTATTTACTTGTACAAGTCAATAGTATTTACTGATACAAATCAATGGTATTTATTTATAGTGGTATTTACTTATACAATTCAATGCTATTTACTTATACAATTCAATTATATTTACTTATAAAATCCAATGGTATTTACTTATACATTTCAATGGTATTTACCTATACAGTTCAATGGTATTTACTTATACTGTTCAATGGTATTTACTTATACAGTTCAATGGTATTTACTTATATAGTTGTATTTACTTATACAGTTCAATGGTATTTACTTATACAGTTTAATGGTATTTACTTATACTATTCAATGGTATTTACTTATACATTTCAATGGTATTTACCTATACAGTTCACTGGTATTTACTTATACAAGTCAATGGTATTTACTTATACAAGTCAATGGTATTTACTTATGAAAGTCAATGGTATTTACTTATAGTGATATTTACTTATACAATTCAATATTATTTACTTATACAATTCAATTATATTTACTTATACTATTCAATGGTATTTATTTATACAGTTCAATGGAATTTACATATAAAGTTCAATGGTATTTACTTATACAGTTCAATGGTATTTAATTATGCAGTGATATTTACTTATACAATTCAATGGTATTTACTTATACTGTTCAATGGTATTTACTTATACAGTTCAATGATATTTACTTATATAGTTGTATTTACTTATACAGTTTAATGGTATTTACTTACACAATTCAATGGTATTTACTTATATAGTTGTATTTACTTATACAGTTCAATGGTATTTACTTATACTGTTCAATGGTATTTACTTATACAGTTCAATGGTATTAACTTATATAGTTGTATTTACTTATACAGTTCAATGGTATTTACTTATACAGTTCAATGGTATTTACTTATACAGTTTAATGGTATTTTCTTATACAAGTCAATGGTATTTACTTATGAAAGTCAATGGTATTTCCTTATAGTGATATTTACTTATACAATTCAATATTATTTACTTATACAATTAAATTATATTTACTTATACAATTCAATTATATTTACTTATACTATTCAATGGTATTTACTTATACATTTCAATGGTATTTACCTATACAGTTCACTGGTATTTACTTGTACTGTTCAATGGTATTTAAGTATACAAGTCAATGGTATTTACTTATACAATTCAATTATATTTACTTATACAATTCAATGATATTTACTTATACTGTTCAATGGTATTTACTTGTACAAGTCAATGGTATTTACTGATACAAATCAATGGTATTTATTTATAGTGCTATTTACTTATACAATTCAATTGTATTTACTTATACAATTCAATGCTATTTACTTATACAATTCAATTATATTTACTTTTACAATTCAATGGTATTTAATTATACATTTCAATGATATTTATTTATAGTGGTATTTACTTATACAATTCAATGGTATTTACTTATACAATTCAATGGTATTAAACCTATACAATTCAATTAAATTTACTTTTACACTTCAATGGTAGTTACTTATACAGTTCAATGGTATTTACTAACACAGTTTGATGGTATTTACTTATACAGTTCAATGGTATTTACTTACACAGTTCAATGGTATTTACTTATACAATTCAATGGCATTTATTTATACAATTCAGTTCGATGGTATTTACTTATACAAGTCGATGGTATTTAATTATTCATACAGTTCAATGGCATAAAATTCTACAGTTCCATGGTATTTACTTATATGGTTCAATGGTATTTACTTATACAAGCCAATGGTATTTACTTATACAGTTCAATTTTATTTACTTATACAAGTCAATGGTATTTAATTATTTATTTATACAGTTCAATGGTATTTAATTTTACAGTTCAATGGTATTTACTTATACAATCAATTATATTTACTTCTACAATGCAATGGTAGTTACTTATACAATTCAATGGTATTTACTTATACAGGTCAATGGCATTTAGTTACACAGTTCGATGGTATTTACTTATACAGTTCAATGGAATTTACTTATACAAGTCAATGGTATTTAATTATTTATACAGTTCAATGGTATATAATTCTACAGTTCAATGGTATTTACTTATATAATTCAATGATATTAACTTATACAATTCAATGGTATTTACTTATACAATTCAATGGTATTTACTGATACAAGTCAATGGTATTTACTTATACAGTTCAATGGTATTTACTTAAACAAGTCAATGGTATTTACTTATATAGTTGTATTTACTGATACAATTCAATTATATTTACTTATAAAATTCAATGGTATTTACTTATACATTTCAATGGTATTTACCTATACAGTTCAATGGTATTTACTTATACTGTTCAATGGTATTTACTGATACAGTTCAATGGTATTTACTTATACAGTTCAATGGTATTTACTTATACAATTCAATGGTATTTACTGATACAATTCAATGGTATTTACTGATACAATTCAATGGTATTTACTTATACAGTTCAATGGTATTTACTTAAACAAGTCAATGGTATTTACTTATACAATTCAATGGTATTTACTGATACAATTCAATTATATTTACTTATAAAATTCAATGGTATTTACTTATACATTTCAATGGTATTTACCTATACAGTTCAATGGTATTTACTTATACTGTTCAATGGTATTTACTTATACAGTTCAATGGTATTTACTTATACAGTTCAATGGTATTTACTTATACAATTCAATGATATAATCTTATACAATTCAATTGTATTTACTTATACAATTCAATGGTTTTTACTTACACAATTCAATGGTATTGACTAATACAATTCAATGGTATTTACTTATACATTTCAATGATATTTACTTATACAATTCAATGGTATTTACTTATACAATTCAATGGTATTTACTGATACAATTCAATGGTATTTACTTATACAGTTCAATGGTATTTACTTAAACAAGTCAATGGTATTTACTTATACAATTCAATGGTATTTACTGATACAATTCAATTATATTTACTTATAAAATTCAATGGTATTTACTTATACATTTCAATGGTATTTACCTATACAGTTCAATGGTATTTACTTATACTGTTCAATGGTATTTACTTATACAGTTCAATGGTATTTACTTATACAATTCAATGGTATTTACTGATACAATTCAATGGTATTTACTGATACAATTCAATGGTATTTACTTATACAATTCAATGGTATTTACTTATACAATTCAATGGTATTTACTGATACAATTCAATTATATTTACTTATAAAATTCAATGGTATTTACCTATACAGTTCAATGGTATTTACTTATACTGTTCAATGGTATTTACTTATACAGTTCAATGGTATTTACTTATACAGTTCAATGGTATTTACTTATACAATTCAATGATATAATCTTATACAATTCAATGGTATTTACTTATACAATTCAATGGTATTGACTAATACAATTCAATGGTATTTACTTATACATTTCAATGATATTTACTTATACAATTCAATGGTATTTACTTATACAATTCAATGGTATTTACTGATACAATTCAATGGTATTTACTTATACAGTTCAATGGTATTTACTTAAACAAGTCAATGGTATTTACTTATACAATTCAATGGTATTTACTGATACAATTCAATTATATTTACTTATAAAATTCAATGGTATTTACTTATACATTTCAATGGTATTTACCTATACAGTTCAATGGTATTTACTTATACTGTTCAATGGTATTTACTTATACAGTTCAATGGTATTTACTTATACAATTCAATGGTATTTACTGATACAATTCAATGGTATTTACTGATACAGTTCAATGGTATTTACTTATACAATTCAATGGTATTTACTTATACAATTCAATGGTATTTACTGATACAATTCAATTATATTTACTTATAAAATTCAATGGTATTTACCTATACAGTTCAATGGTATTTACTTATACTGTTCAATGGTATTTACTTATACAGTTCAATGGTATTTACTTATACAGTTCAATGGTATTTACTTATACAATTCAATGATATAATCTTATACAATTCAATGGTATTTACTTATACAATTCAATGGTTTTTACTTACACAATTCAATGGTATTGACTAATACAATTCAATGGTATTTACTTATACATTTCAATGATATTTACTTATACAGTTCAAAGGTATTTACTTATACAATTCAATGGTATTTACTGATACAATTCAATTATATTTACTTATAAAATTCAATGGTATTTACTTATACATTTCAATGGTATTTACCTATACAGTTCAATGGTATTTACTTAAACTGTTCAATGGTATTTACTTATACAGTTCAATGGTATTTACTTATACAATTCAATGATATAATCTTATACAATTCAATGGTATTTACTTATACAATTCAATGGTTTTTACTTACACAATTCAATGGTAGTGACTAATACAATTCAATGGTATTTACTTATACATTTCAATGATATTTACTTATACAGTTCAAAGGTATTTACTTACAGTTCAATGGTATTTACTTATACAATTCAATGGTATTTACTTATACAATTCAATGGTATCTACTTATACAATTCAATGGTATTACATATACAGTTCAGTGGTATTTACTTATACAGTTCAATGGTATTTACTTATACAGTTCAATGGTATTTACTTATACAGTTCAATGGTATTTACTGATACAATTCAATTATATTTACTTATACAATTCAATGGTATTTACTTATACAGTTCAATGGTATTTACTGATACAGTTCAATGGTATTAACTGATACAGTTGAATGGTATTAACTGATACAGTTCAATGGTATTTACTTATACAGTTCAATGGTATTTACTTATACAGTTCAATGGTATTTACTTATACAAGTCAATGGTATTTACTTATAAAAGTCAATGGTATTTACTTATACAAGTCAATGGAATTTACTTATAGTGATATTTACTTATACAATTCAATTATATGTACTTATACAATTCAATGATATTTACCTATACAATTCAATGGTATTTACTTATACAATTCAATGGCATTTACTTATACAATTCAATGGCATTTAATTATACAAATCAATGGTATTTATGTATATGGTTCAAAGGTATTTACAGATAGAATTCAACGGTATTTACTGATACAATTCAATGGTATTTATGTATGCAATTCAATGGTATTTACTCATACAATTCAATGGTATTTACGTATACAATTCAATGGTATTTACTTATTCAATTCAATGGTATTTACATAAACAATTCAATAGTATTTTCTGATATAATTCAATGGTATTTACTTATACAATTCAATGATATTTACTTATACAATTCAATGATATTTACTTATACTGTTCAATGGTGTTTACTTATGCAGTTCAATGGTATTTACTGATACAAATCAATGGTATTTATTTATAGTGGTATTTACTTATACAATTCAATTGTATTTACTTATACAATTCAATGCTATTTACTTATACAATTCAATTATATTTACTTATAAAATTCAATGGTATTTACTTATAAAATTCAATGGTATTTACTTATACATTTCAATGGTATTTACCTATACAGTTCAATGGTATTTACTTATACAGTTTAATGGTATTTACTTATACAGTTGTATTTACTTAAACAGTTAAATGGTATTTACTAATACAGTTCAATGGTATTTACTTATACAGTTTAATGGTATTTACTTATACAAGTCAATGGTATTTACTTATGAAAGTCAATGGTATTTACTTATAGTGATATTTACTTATACAATTCAATGGTATTTACTTATACTATTCAATGGTATTTACTTATACATTTCAATGGTATTTACCTATACAGTTCACTGGTATTTACTTATACTGTTCAATGGTATTTACTTACACAATTCAATGGTATTTATTTTTACAGTTCAATGGAATTTACATATAAAGTTCAATGGTATTTACTTATACAGTTCAATGGTATTTAATTATGCAGTGGTATTTACTTCTACAATTCAATGGTATTTCGTTATACAATTCAATGGTAATACATATACAGTTCAGTGGTATTTACTTATACAGTTCAAAGGTATTTACTTATACAGTTCAATAGTATTTGTTTATATATTTGTATTTACTTATACAGCACAATGGTATTTACTTATACAGTTCAATGGTATTTACTTATACAGTTAAATAGTATTTACTTAAACAAGTCAATGGTATTTACTTATAAAAGTCAATGGTATTTACTTATAGTGATATTTACTTATACATTTCAATGGTATTTACTTATACAATTAAATTATATTTACTTATACAATTCAATTATATTTACTTATACAATTCAATTATATTTACTTATACTATTCAACAGTATTTACTTATACTTTTCAATGGCATTTACCTATACAGTTCACTGGTATTTACTTATACTATTCAATGGTATTTACTTACACAATTCAATGGAATTTATTTATACAGTTCAATGGAATTTACATATAAAGTTCAATGGTATTTACTTATACAGTTCAATGATATTTAATTATGCAGTGGTATTAACTTATACAATTCAATGGTATTACATATACAGTTCAGTGGTATTTACTTATACAGTTCAATGGTATTTACTTATACAGTTCACTGGTATTCACTTACACATTTAAATAGTATTTTCTTATACAGTTCAGTGGTATTTACTTATACAATTCAATGGTATTTACTTATACAGTTGAATGGTATTTACTGATACAATTCAATGGTATTTACTTATACAATTCAATGGTATACAATTCAATTATATTTACTTTTACAATTCAATGATAGTTACTTATACAATTCAATGGTATTTACTTATACAATTCAATGGTATTTACTGATACAATTTAATGGTATTTACTTATACAGTTCAATGGTATTTACATATACAGTTCAATGGTATTTGCTTATACAATTCAGTTATATTTACTTATACAGTTCAATGGCATTTCAATGGTATTTACTGTTTAAGTCAATGGTATTTACTTATACAAGTCAATGGTATTTACTTATCCAAGCCAATGGTATTTACTTATACAAGCCAATGGTATTTATTTATACAATTCAATGATATATTCTTATACAATTCAATGGTATTTACTTATACAATTTAATGGTATTTACTTACACAATTCAACGGTATTGACTAATACAATTCAATGGTATTTACTTATACATTTCAATGATATTTACTTATACAGTTCAAAGGTATTTACTTACACAGTTCAATGGTATTTACTTATACAATTCAATGGTATTTACTTACACAATTCAATGGTATTGACTAATACAATTCAATGGTATTTACTTATACATTTCAATGATATTTACTTATACAGTTCAAAGGTATTTACTTACACAGTTCAATGGTATTTACTTATACAATTCAATGGTATTGATTAATACAATTCAATGGTATTTACTTATACATTTCAATGATATTTACTTATACAGTTCAAAGGTATTTACTTACACAGTTCAATGGTATTTACTTATACAATTCAATGGTATTTACTTATACAATTCAATGGTATTTACTTATACAATTCAATGGTATTTACTAATACAATTCAATGGTATTTACTTATACATTTCAATGATATTTACTTATACAGTTCAAAGGTATTTACTTACACAGTTCAATGGTATTTACTTATACACTTCAATGGTATTGACTAATACAATTCAATGGTATTTACTTATACAATTCAATGGTATCTACTTATACAATTCAATGGTATTACATATACAGTTTCAATGGTATTTACTTATATAGTTCAATGGTATTTACTTATACAGTGGTATTTACTTATACAGTTCAATGGTATTTACTTATACAGTTCAATGGTATTTACTTATACAAGTCAATGGTATTTACTTATAAACGTCAATGGTAGTTACTTATACAAGTCAATGGAATTTACTTATAGTGATATTTACTTATACAATTCAATTATATTTACTTATACAATTCAATGATATTAACTGATACAGTTCAATGGTATTAACTTATACAGTTCAATGGTATTTACTTATACAGTTCAATGGTATTTACTTATACAATTCAATGGTATTTACTTATAAAAGTCAATAGTATTTACTTATACAAGTCAATGGAATTTACTTATAGTGATATTTACTTATACAATTCAATTATATTTACTTATACAATTCAATGATATTTACTTATACATTTCAATGGTATTTACTTATACAGTTCAATGGTATTTACTTATACAGTTCAATGGTATTTACTTATACAGTTCAATGGTATTTACTTACACTGTTCAATGGTGTTTACTTATACAGTTCAATGGTATTTACTTATACAATTCAATGGCATTTACTTATACAATTCAATGGCATTTACTTATACAATTCAATGGTATTTATGTATATGGTTCAAAGGTATTGACTGATAGAATTCAATGGTATTTACTGATACAATTCAATGGTATTTATGTATGCAATTCAATGGTATTTACTCATACAATTCAATGGTATTTATGTATAGAATTCAATGGTATTTACTTATTCAATTCAATGGTATTTACGTAAACAATTCAATAGTATTTACTGATATAATTCAATGGTATTTACTTATACAATTCAATGGTATTTACGTAAACAATTCAATGGTATTTAAGTATACAATTCAATGGTATTTACTTATACAAGTCAATGGTATTTACTTATACAGTTCAATAGTATTTGATTATATATTTGTATTTACTTATACAGCACAATGGTATTTACTTATACAGTTCAATGGTATTTTCTTATACAGTTAAATAGTATTTACTTAAACAAGTCAATGGTATTTACTTATAAAAGTCAATGGTATTTACTTATAGTGATATTTACTTATACATTTCAATGATATTTACTTATACAATTAAATTATATTTACTTATACAATTCAATTATATTTACTTATACTATTCAACAGTATTTACTTATACTTTTCAATGGCATTTACCTATACAGTTCACTGGTATTTACTTATACTGTTCAATGGTATTTACTTACACAATTCAATGGAATTTATTTATACAGTTCAATGGAATTTACATATAAAGTTCAATGGTATTTACGTATACAGTTCAATGATATTTAATTATGCAGTGGTATTAACTTATACAATTCAATGGTATTACATAATTATACAGTTCAGTGGTATTTACTTATACAGTTCAATGGTATTTACTTATACAGTTCAATGGTATTTACTTACACAGTTAAATAGTATTTTCTTATACAGTTCAGTGGTATTTACTTATACAATTCAATGGTATTTACTTATACAGTCAATGGTATTTACTGATACAATTTAATGGTATTTACTTATACAATTCAATGGTATACAATTTAATTATATTTACTTTTACAATTCAATGGTAGTTACTTATACAGTTCAATGGTATTTACTAACACAGTTTGATGGTATTTACTTATACAGTTCAATGGTATTTACTTACACAGTTTAATGGTATTTACTTATACAGTTCAATGGTATTTACTTATACAATTCAATGGCATTTATTTATACAATTCAGTTCGATGGTATTTACTTATACAAGTCGATGGTATTTAATTATTTATACTGTTCAATGGCATAAAATTCTACAGTTCGATGATATTTACTTATATGGTTCAATGGTATTTACTTATACAAGCCAATGGTATTTACTTATACAGTTCAATATTATTTACTTATATAAGTCAATGGTATTTAATTATTTATTTATACAGTTCAATGGTATTTAATTTTACAGTTCAATGGTATTTACTTATACAATCAATTATATTTACTTTTACAATGCAATGGTAGTTACTTATACAATCCAATGGTATTTACTTATACAAGTCAATGGCATTTACTTATACAAGTTGATGGTATTTAATTATTTATACAGTTCAATGGTATATAATTCTACAGTTCAATGGTATTTACTTATATGGTTCAATGGTATTTTCTTATACAAGCCAATGGTATTTACTTATACAATTCAATGGTATTTACTTATACAATTCAATTGTATTTACTGATACAATTCAATGGTATTTACTTATACAGTTCAATGGTATTTACATATACAGTTCAATGGTATTTCCTTATACAATTCAGTTATATTTACTTATACAATTCAATGGCATTTCAATGGTATTTACTGTTTAAGTCAATGGTATTTACTTATACAAGCCAATGGTATTTAATTATCCAAGCCAATGGTATTTACTTATACAAGCCAATGGTATTTATTTATACAATTCAATGATATATTCTTATACAATTCAATGGTATTTACTTATACAATTCAATGGTATTTACTTACACAATTCAACGGTATTGACTAATACAATTCAATGGTATTTACTTATACATTTCAATGATATTTACTTATACAGTTCAAAGGTATTTACTTACACAGTTCAATGGTATTTACTTATACAATTCAATGGTATTGACTAATACAATTCAATGGTATTTACTTATACATTTCAATGGTATTTACTTATACAATTCAATGGTATTTACTTATACAATTCAATGGTATTTACTTATACAATTCAATGGTATTTACTTATACAATTCAATGGTATTTACTAATACAATTCAATGGTATTTACTTATACATTTCAATGATATTTACTTATACAGTTCAAAGGTATTTACTTACACAGTTCAATGGTATTTACTTATACAATTCAATGGTATTGACTAATACAATTCAATGGTATTTACTTATACAATTCAATGATATTACATATACAGTTTCATGGTATTTACTTATATAGTTCAATGGTATTTACTTATACAGTGGTATTTACTTATACAGTTCAATGGTATTTACTTATACAGTTCAATGGTATTTACTTATACAAGTCAATGGTATTTACTTATAAACGTCAATGGTAGTTACTTATACAAGTCAATGGAATTTACTTATAGTGATATTTACTTATACAATTCAATTATATTTACTTATACAATTCAATGGTATTTACTGATACAGTTCAATGGTATTTACTTATACAATTCAATGGCATTTACTTATACAATTCAATGGCATTTACTTATACAATTCAATGGCATTTACTTATACAATTCAATGGCATTTACTTATACAATTCAATGGTATTGATGTATATGGTTCAAAGGTATTTACTGATAGAATTCAATGGTATTTACTGATACAATTCAATGGTATTTACTCATACAATTCAATGGTATTTATGTATACAATTCAATGGTATTTACTTATTCAATTCAATGGTATTTACGTAAACAATTCAATAGTATTTACTGATATAATTCAATGGTATTTACTTATACAAGTCAATGGAATTTACTAATAGTGATATTTACTTATACAATTCAATTATATTTACTTATACAATTCAATGATATTTACTTATACATTTCAATGGTATTTACTTATACAATTCAATGGTATTTAGTTACACTGTTCAATGGTATTTACTTATACAGTTCAATGGTAATTACTTATACAATTCAATGGCATTTACTTATACAATTCAATGGCATTTACTTATACAATTCAATGGTATTGATGTATATGGTTCAAAGGTATTTACTGATAGAATTCAATGGTATTTACTGATACAATTCAATGGTATTTATGTATGCAATTCAATGGTATTTACTCATACAATTCAATGGTATTTATGTATACAATTCAATGGTATTTACTTATTCAATTCAATGGTATTTACGTAAACAATTCAATAGTATTTACTGATATAATTCAATGGTATTTACTTATACAATTCAATGGTATTTACGTAAACAATTCAATGGTATTTAAGTATACAATTCAATGGTATTTACTTATACAAGTCAATGGTATTTACTTAAACAATTCAATGGTATTTACCTTTACTTAAACAATTCAATGGTATTTACTTTTACTTAAACAATTCAATGGTATTTACTTATACAATTCAATGGTATATAAAGTCTCTCAGCTCATTCCCCTCATAACCGAGAGATTGTCCATACTCAGTTAACTCTTTAAGGACATTCATATTTACGGTAGTAAATGGATCTTAAATTGCGATATTGAACTATTTTACTAGGGTAACACCATAACCCGCGTTATAGCAGTAGGTTCAATATACCACACCTTTTACATACACGGATAACAATACAATATCAAGAGCTGTCGGAGAACAGCGCAGCTCGACTATTCGATTTTCAGAGAATAATAAATTATATAGGTAGTATATACCATCAGAAAACAAGGCTAAAACAATGTGGGGTGGGGTTAGGGGCGCAACATAGCTATGTGTGTAGATTTGATCAAAACTACACAGAAATATGTAAAAAAAATAATAATAATAATAATTGAGTTTTAAGTGGGGGTGGGGTGTTTGAGAGGCTGGGGTGGGTGGGGTGATGAGTGCAACATATATGTGTAAGAAGCTATGTAAGAATTCAACAAAACAACACAAAAATAATTTAAAAATAAATACATTAAAAAGTCAAGTTTTGAGTGGGGATGGGGGAGAGGCGGGGGGTGGGGGCAACATACATGTGTAAGAAGCTATGTAAAAATTGACCAAAACAACACAGAAATATGGTAAAAAAAAAAAAAGAAGTTTGAGTTGGGGCGGGATTGGAGAGGTGTGTGTGTAAAAAAAAATGGAGTTTCGAGTGGGGGGTAGTGGGGTGGGGGTGTGTGGAGAGGCAGGGAGTGGGGTGGAGGGGGCAACATATATGTGTAAGAAGCTATGTGTAAGAATTGACCAAAACAACACAGATATATGTAAAACAAAAACAAAAAACATTAAATAAAAATATTCCAATTTCGAGCGTGGGGGTGGAGTGGGTGGGGAGGAGAGGGGGCTACATAGCTATGTGTAAGAATTTACCAAAACAACCACAGAAATATTTAAAAAAAAAAGAAGACTTTCGAGTGTGTGTGTGTGTGTGAGTGGAGGGGGGGGGGGGGCAGGGGGAGAGGCAGTGGTGGAGCGAGGGAGTAACATATATGTATAAGACGCTATGTGTAAGAATTGACCAAAACAACACAGAAATATGTAAAAAAAAAAAAAGTTAAATAAAAATATTCTAGTTTCAAGTGTGTGGTGTGGGGGGGATGGGTGGGGGGAGTGGGGTGAGAGGGAGGGGGTGGGGAGCAACATATATCTGTAAGAATTGACTAAAACAACATAGAAGTATGTAACAAAAAATATATTTTATAGTTTCAAGTGGGGGGCGGGGAGTGGGGTGAAAGGCAGTGGGATGGGGGCACAGGGGGCAACATATGTGTAAGAATTGACTAAAACAACACAGAAATATGTAAAAAAAAAAAAAAAAAAAAAAAAAAAAAAAAGGTTTGGAGGGGGGTGTGGGAGTGGGGGCGGGGTGGGGGGGGAGGAGGGTGCCCATGCCCCAATATGGGTGAAGTATGAATAAGATGCATAATGCTATAAGAAATCCCAAACCAAAATTATAGATATATACATGCTTACATGCAAACCTAGATCTGCCTTTATTGCACATTGTATGGGCCATCACAATTTGGGTTAAATGGGAGCCCAGAATTTGCAGAAGACAAAATTACTTACCCAACCCTTTATAACATACTATAAGGAAACCAATTCAAAAATTTAGTTTCAGCTAGGACAAGAAATGTAAGAGATATAGAACTGTAAACACAGCTTACACGCAAAATTTGATGTGAAACAGACACATTTTAAGGGCTTTTGGGTTCCATGGGAGCCGAGGGGTTACAGGAAGCAAAGCAGCCCTTAAGATAATGCTATAAGGAAGCTAATGGCCAAATTTGGTTGTGCTAGGGTAAGAATTGTAAGAGATATAGACTTGTAAACACAGCTTGCACGCAAAATTTGATGTGAAATGGGACACATTTTATGGGCTATCATAATTTGGGTTCCATGGGAGCCCATGGGTTACAGGAATTAAAATTGCTTATGCAGCCCTTACGATAATGCTATAAGGAAGCCCATGGCCAAATTTGGTTGTGCTAGGATAAGAAATGTAAGAGATATAGATAGACTTGTAAACACGGCTTACACGCAAACCTTGATGTGGGACGTCGACGCCGACGCTGAAGCCGACGCCGATGCCGGGGTGATTACATAAGCTCTCTTATTCTTCGAATAGTCGAGCTAAAAATGAATGCTTATGCAAGCAAACACTTTGAATTGGTTGTATTAAGCTGGTATCTTACTCAGTTAATGCCACTGTCTAACACCGGGAATCACAGTACACAGACTATGATTAATTGAAATGAATGTTGTTCAACGGCTCATCAACACAATATAGGTTATTTAGAGCTGCCCCAGAGAGACGGGAACGATACATAGGAATCCAGGAACCGTGCCCTACTCTTACAGACTATGATTAAAATACAGTTTAAAACAATCTTTGCATTTACACTCTGGTCAAGAAGTTGCAATAACATACATGTAACAGCCAGTCAAACGTCTGGTTATTTATATCTGTGTTTACTAACGCGAACCCTAGTCTAGACAAGAAATCTGTACTGGCCATCTGAGGTTCGTAACGTCCACCATGTGATGTTCTCCGCAATTACACCAACATCTGAGATCCCATGCACTCACAAGCATCACAACTACAATATAAAGCTTAAACTATTTAACAATATGCAACTTTGAAATAATGTTAAATTAATTCAGCTTAATAATTAAGATTGCTTAAAATTCGTATTATTTCACATCTATGTCACTTAATTTGTCCTTAATTAGTTAATTAAACTATCCCACTTCTGACCTCCAACTCAATGGTATTGACCGCTTCCTGCCACTCAATGGTACTGACCGCTGCCTGCCATTGAATGGTACTGATCGCTGCCTGCCACTCAATGATATTGACTGCTGCCTGCCACTCAGTGGTATTGACCGCTGACTGCTACTCAATGGGTATTGACCGCTGCCTGCCACCCAATGGGTATTGAACGCTGCCTGACACCCAATGGTATTGACCACTGCCTGCCACCCAATGGTATTGACCGCTGCCTGCCACTCAATGGTACTGACCGCTGCCTGCCACTCAATGGTATTGACCGCTGCCTGCCACCCAATGGTATTGACCACTGCCTGCCACTCAATGGTATTGACCGCTGCCTGCCACTCAATGGTATTGACCGCTGCCTGCCACCCAATGGTATTGACCGCTGCCTGCCACCCAATGGTATTGACCACTGCCTCCCCCCAATGGTATTGACCACTGGCTGCCACCCAATGGTATAGACCGCTGCCTGCCACCCAATGGTATTGAATGCTGCCTGCCTCCCAATGGTATTGACCACTGGCTGCCACCCGATGGTATTGACCGCTGCCTGCCCCCCAATGATATTGACCGCTGCCTGCCACTCAATGGTATTGACCGCTGCCTGCCACCCAATGTATTGACCGCTGCCTGCCCCCCAATGGTATTGACCACTGGCTGCCACCCAATGGTATTGACCACTGCCTGCCCCCCCAATGATATTGACCGCTGCCTGCCTCAATGGTACTGACCGCCGCCTGCCACCCAATGGTATTGACTGCTGCCTGCCACCTAATGGTATTGACCGCTGCCTGCAACCCAAACGCATTGAACGCTGCCTGCCATCCAATGGTATTGACCGCCGCCTGCCACCCAATGGTATTGACCGCCGCCTGCCACCCAATGGTATAGACCGCTGCCTGCCACCCAATGGTATTGACCTCTGCCTGCCACTCAATGGTATTGACTGCTGCCTGCCCCACAATGGTATTGACCGCTGCCTGCCACCCAATGGTAAATTTGTCCAGTGCAAAAGTTATTGACAGGACACAATTTGACCTTTGACCTCTAAGTGTGACCTTGACCTTGGGGCCACAGACCTTGATTTTACGCACGACACATCGTCTTGTTGTGGTGAGCATTTGTGCCAAGTTATTTGAAAATCCGTCCATGAATGACAGATTTATTGACCGGACACAATTTGACTTTTGACCTCCAAGTGTGACCTTGACCTTGAAGACCTGGGTTTTGCGCGCGACACATTGTCTTGTTATGGTGATCACTTGTGCCAAGCTATTTTAAAATCTCTGCAGGGGTTGTGAACTGCATGAGGTACGGACTTGGGTATTGCGCACGACACATCGTCTTGTTATGGTGATCACTTGTGCCAAGCTATTTAAAAATCCCTGCAGGGGTTGTGAACTGCAAGTGTGACCTTGACCTTTGAGGTCCGGACCTGGTTTTGCGCGACACATCGTCTTGTTGTGGTGATCACTTGTGCCAAGTTAATAAAAAAAAACATGCAGGGGTTTTGAAGGTACAGTCCGGACATGAACTGTGGAATGACGGACGGAATCCTAACAGACAGATGGACGGTGCAATTACTATATGTCCCCGAAACCTTTTCGGGGCATAAAAAATGACAAAAAAAGAAAAAAAAAAGTAATAAATACTGATAAAGGTGATAAATATGACTGGAACAACAACAACAGGATCAACATATAATCAAACAACTACACCCAAGCCAAAAGACTGGAAATACAGCAAGTCCAAATTTAATTGAAGAAAAGCAACACGGCCAAATTTGACTAAACTATTGTATAAACGAAACGACAACAGAACCAGCATAATATCAAAGGACAACAACACTTAAGTCAATTAAGGAATCAACAATGACAACAACAAAATGACAACAGTGTAGTCAATATCTCTGGACTAATAACAACAGATTTAAATTGAAGAACGACAGCACGGACAAACCTGACAATAACTACTTTAAAATGAATAACTACTATAAAATGCAACAACAACAGGATTAACACATTAACAAACAACAAGAGCCAAGCAAATATGAAATCAACAATATCAACAACAAAATAACAGTGAAGTCGATATGACTGAAACAACAACAGGACCAAATATTAACAACAACAACAATACCCAAGCCAAACACTGAATCAACAATGACAACAAACCAACAGTGAAGACTACAACACAGGATCAACATATAATCAAACAACAACACCCAAGAAAAATACAGGATCAACAATATCAACAACAAAATAACAGTGAAGTCGATATGACTGAAACAACAACAGGACCAAATATTAAACAACAACAACAACACCCAAGCCAAACACTGAATCAATAATGACAACAAACCAACAGTGAAGACTACAACAACAGGATCAACATATAATCAAACAACAACAC
>JAWPHD010022295.1:0-25546 GCA_037043455.1 Cyrtodaria siliqua
TAAGAACTGAATATATTTCTGTAAGAACTGAATATATATGTGTAAGAACTAAATATATATCCGTAAGATCGGAATATATGTGTAAGAACTGAACATATATGCGTAAGAATTGAATATATATGCGTAAGTACTGAATATATGCGTAAGAACTGAATATATGCGTAAGAACTGAATATATATGTGTAAGAACTGAATATATTTGTGTAAGAACTGCAAATATATGTGTAAGAACTGAATATATATGTGTAAGAGCTGAATATATGCGTAAAAACTGAATATATGCGTAAGAACTGAATATATGCGTAAGAACTGAATATATATGTGTTAGAACGGAATATATATGAATAAGAACTCAATATATATGTGTAAGAACTGAATATATATGTGTAAGAGCTAAATATATATGTGTAAGAATTGAATATATATGCGTAAGAACTGAATATATATGCGTAAGAACTGAATATATATGCGTAAGAACGGAATATATATGTGTAAGAACTGAATATATTTGTGTAAGAACTGAATATATATGTGTAAGAACTGAATATATATGTGTAAGAACTGAATATATATGTGTAAGAGCTGAATTTACATGTGTAAGAACTGAATATATATGCGTAAGAACTGAATATATATGCGTAAGATCGGAATATATGTGCGTAAGAACTGAATATATATGCGTAAGAACGGAATATATATGTGTAAGAACTGAATATATTTGTGTAAGAACTGAATATATATGTGTAAGAACTGAATATATATGTGTAAGAACTGAATATATATGTGTAAGAGCTGAATTTACATGTGTAAGAACTGAATATATATGCGTAAGAACTGAATATATATGCGTAAGATCGGAATATATGTGTAAGAACTGAACATATATGCGTAAGAATTGAATATATATGCGTAAGTACTGAATATATGCGTAAGAACTGAATATATGCGTAAAAACTGAATAAATATGTGTAAGAACTGAATATATTTGTGTAAGAACTCCATATATATGTTCAAGAACTGAATATATATGTGTAAGAACTGAATATATATGTGTAAGAACTGAATATATATGTGTTAGAAAGGAATATATATGTATATGAACTGAATATATATGTGTAAGAACTGAATATATATGTGTTAGAACTGAATATATATGTGTAAGAACTGAATATATATGTGTAAGAACTGAATATATATGTGTAAGAGCTGAATATATGCGTAAGAACTGAATATATGCGTAAGAACTGAATATATGCGTAAGAACTGAATATATATGTGTTAGAACGGAATATATATGAATAAGAACTCAATGTATATGTGTAAGAACTGAATATATATGTGTAAGAGCTAAATATATATGTGTAAGAACTGAATATATATGCGTAAGAACTGAATATATATGCGTAAGAACTGAATATATATGCGTAAGAACGGAATATATATGTGTAAGAACTGAATATATTTGTGTAAGAACTGAATATATATGTTTAAGAACTGAATATATATGCATAAGAACGGAATATATATGTGTAAGAACGGAATATATTTGTGTAAGAACTGAATATATATGTGTAAGAACTAAATATATATGCGTAAGAACGGAATATATATGCGTAAGAACTGAATATATATGTGTAAGAACTGAATATATATGCGTAAGAACTGAATATATATGCGTAAGAACTGAATATATATGCGTTAGAACGGAATATATATGCGTAAGAACGGAATATATATGTGTAAGAACTGAATATATTTCTGTAAGAACTGAATATATATGTGTAAGAACTAAATATATATGCGTAAGAACGGAATATATATGTGTAAGAACTGAATATATATGCGTAAGAACTGAATATATATGCGTAAGATCGGAATATATGTGTAAGAACTGAACATATATGCGTAAGAATTGAATATATATGCGTAAGAACTGAATATATGCGTAAGAACTGAATATATGCGTAAGAACTGAATATATATGAGTAAGAATTGAATATATTTTTGTAAGATCTGCATATATATGTGTAAGAACTGAATATATATGCGTTAAGAACGGAATATATATGTGTAAGAACTGAATATATATGTGTAATAACTGAATATATATGTGTTAGAACTGAATATATATGTGTAAGAACTGAATATATATGTGTTAGAACTGAATATATATGTGTAAGAACTGAATATATATGTGTAAGAACTGAATATATATGTGTTAGAGCTAAATATATATGTGTAAGAACTGAATATATATGCGTAAGAACGGAATATATATGTGTAAGAACTGAATATATATGTGTAATAACTGAATATATATGTGTTAGAACGGAATATATATGTGTAAGAACTGAATATATATGTGTAAGAACTGAATATATATGTGTTAGAGCTAAATATATATGTGTAAGAACTGAATATATATGCGTAAGAACTGAATATATATGCGTAAGATCGGAATATATGTGTAAGAACTGGACATATATGCGTAAGAATTGAATAAATATGCGTAAGAACTGAATATATGTGTAAGAACTGAATATATGCGTAAAAACTGAATATATATGTGTAAGAACTGAATATATTTGTGTAAGAACTGCATATATATGTGTAAGAATTGAATATATATGCGTAAGAACGGAATATATATGTGTAAGAACTAAATATATATGCGTAAGAACTAAATATATATGCGTAAGAACTGAATATATATGCGTAAGAACTGAATATATATGTGTAAGAACTGAATATATATGCGTAAGAACTGAATATATATGCGTAAGAACGGAATATATATGTGTAAGAACTGAATATATATGTGTAAGAACTGAATATATATGCGTAAGAACGGAATATATATGTGTAAGAACTGAATATATATGTGTAAGAACTGAATATATATGTGTTAGAACTGAATATATATGTGTAAGAACTGAATATATATGTGTAAGAACTGAATATATATGTGTAAGAGCTGAATATATATGTGTAAGAACTGAATATATATGCGTAAGAACTGAATATATATGCGTAAGATCGGAATATATGTGTAAGAACTTAATATATGCGTAAAAACTGAATATATATGTGTAAGAACTGAATATATTTGTATAAGAACTGCATATATATGTGTAAGAACTGAATATATATGCGTAAGAACGGAATATATATGTGTAAAAACTGAATATATATGTATAAGAACTGAATATATATGTGTAAGAACTGAATATATATGTGTAATAACTGCATATATATGTGTGAGAACTGAATATATATGTGTAAGAACTGAATATATATGTATAAGAACTGAATATATATGTGTAAGAACTGCATATATATGTGTAAGAACTGAATATATATGTGTAAGAACTGAATATATATGTATTAGAACTGAATATATATGTGTAAGAACTGAATATATATGTGTAAGAACTGAATATATATGTGTAAGAACTGAATATATATGTGTTAAAACGGAATATATATGCGTAAGAACTGAATATATATGCGTAAGATCGTAATATATGTGTAAGAACTGAACATATATGCGTAAGAATTGAATATATACGCGTAAGAACTGAATATATGCGTAAGAACTGAATATATGCGTAAGAACTGAATATATATGTGTAAGAACTGAATATATTTGTGTAAGAACTGCATACATATGTGTAAGAACTGAATATATATGTGTAAGAACTGAATATATATGTGTAAGAACTGAATATATATGTCTTAAAACGGAATATATATGTGTAAGAACTGAATATATATGTGTTAGAACGGAATATATATGTGTAAGAACTGAATATATATGCATAAGAACGGAATATATATGTGTAAGAACGGAATATATATGTGTAAGAACTGAATATATATGTGTAAGAACTGAATATATATGTGTAAGAACTGAATATATATCTGTAAGAGCTGAATATATATGTGTAAGAACTGAATATATATGCGTAAGAAAGGAATATATATGCGTAAGATCGGAATATATGTGTAAGAACTTAATATATGCGTAAAAACTGAATATATATGTGTAAGAACTGAATATATTTGTATAAGAACTGCATATATATGTGTAATAACTGAATATATATGCGTAAGAACGGAATATATATGTATAAGAACTGAATATATATGTGTAAGAACTGAATATATATGTGTAAGAACTGCATATATATGTGTAAGAACTGAATATATATGCGTAAGAACTGAATATATATGTGTAAGAACTGAATATATATGTATAAGAACTGAATATATATGTGTAAGAACGGAATATATCTGTGTAAGAACTGAATATATATGTGTAAGAACTGAATATATATGTGTTACAACGGAATATATATCCGTAAGAACGGAATATATATGGGTAAGAACTGAATATATACGTGTAAGAACTGAATATATATGTGTAGAACTGAATATATATGTGTAAGAACTGAATATATATGTGTAAGAACTGAATATATATGTGAAAGAGCTGAATATATATGTGTAAGAACTGAATATATATGCGTAAGAACTGAATATATATGCGTAAGATCGGAATATATGTGTAAGAACTGAACATATATGCGTAAGAATTGAATATATACGCGTAAGAACTGAATATATGCGTAAGAACTGAATATATGCGTAAGAACTGAATATATATGTGTAAGAACTAAATATATTTGTGTAAGAACTGCATATATATGTGTAAGAACTGAATATATATGTGTAAGAACTGAATATATATGTGTAAGAACTGAATATATATGCATAAGAACGGAATATATATGTGTAAGAACGGAATATATATGTGTAAGAACTGAATATATATGTGTAAGAACTGAATATATATGTGTGAGAACTGAATATATATGTGTAAGAACTGAATATATATGTTTAAGAACTGAATATATATCTGTAAGAGCTGAATATATATGTGTAAGAACTGAATATATATGCGTAAGAACTGAATATATATGCGTAAGATCGTAATATATGTGTAAGAACTGGACATATATGCGTAAGTATTGAATATATATGCGTAAGAACTGAATATATGTGTAAGAACTGAATATATGCGTAAAAACTGAATATATATGTGTAAGAACTGAATATATTTGTGTAAGAACTGCATATATATGTGTAAGAATTGAATATATATGTGTAAGAACGGAATATATATTTTTAAGAACTGAATATATATGTGTAAGAACTGAATATATATGCGTAAGAACTGAATATATATGCGTAAGAACTGAATATATATGCGTAAGAACTGAATTTATATGCTTACGAACGGAATATATATGCGTAAGAACTGAATATATATGTGTAAGAACTGAATATATATGTGTATGAACTCAATATATATGCGTATGAACGGAATATATATGTGTAAGAACTGAATATATATGTATAAGAACTGAATATATATGTGTAAGAACTGAATATATATGTGTAAGAACTGAATATATGCGTAAGAACTGAATATATGCGTAAGAACTGAATATATATGTGTAAGAACTGAATATATATGTGTAAGAACTGAATATATATGCGTTAGAACGGAATATATAGGTGTAAGAACTGAATATATATGTGTAAGAACTGAATATATATGTGTTAGAACGGAATATATAAGTGTAAGAACGGAATATATATGTGTAAGAACTGAATATATATGTGTAAAAGAGCTGAATATACATGTGTAAGAACTGAATATATATGTGTAAGAAAGGAATATATATGTGTAAGAACTGAATATATAATGCGTAAGAACTGAATATATGTGTTAGAACGGAATATATATGTGTAAGAACGGAATATAAATGTGTAAGAACTGAATATATATGTGTAAGAACTGAATATATATGTGTTAGAACGGAATTTATATGTGTAAGAACGGAATATATATGTGTAAGAACTGAATATATATGTGTAAGAGCTGAATATACATGTGTAAAAACTGAATATATATGTGTAAGAAAGGAATATATATGTGTAAGAACTGTATATATATGCGTAAGAAAGGAATATATAGGTGTAAGAACTGAATATATATGTGTAAGAACTGAATATATATGTGTAAGAACTGAATATATATATGTAAGAGCTGAATATATATGTGTAAGACCTGAATATATATGCGTAAGAACGGAATATATATGCGTAAGATCGGAATATATGTGTAAGAACTGAACATATATGCTTAAGAATTGAATATATATGCGTAATGCGTAAGACTGAATATATGCGTAAGAACTGAATATATGCGTAATAACTGAATATATATGTGTAAGACCTGAATATATTTGTGTAAGAACTGCATATATATGTGTAAAAACTGAAAATATATACGTAAGAACGGAATATATATGTGTAAGAACTGAATATATATGTGTCAGAACTGAATATATATGTGTTAGAACGGAATATATATGAATAAGAACTCAATATGTATGTGTAAGAACTGCATATGTATGTGTAAGAGCTAAATATATATGTGTAAGAACTGAATATATATGCGTAAGAACTGAATATATATGCGTAAGAACTGAATATATATGCGTAAGAACTGAATATATATGTGTAAGAACTGAATATATTTGTGTAAGAACTGAATATATATGTGTAATAACTGAATACATATGCGTAAGAACTGAATATATATGCGTTAGAACTGAATATATATGTGTAAGAGCGGAATATATATGTGTAAGAACTGAATATATTTGTGTAAGAACTGAATATATATGTGTAAGAACTGAATATATATGCGTAAGAACGGAATATATAAGTGTAAGAACTGAATATATTTGTGTAAGAACTGAATATATATGTGTAAGAACTAAATATATATGCGTAAGAACGGAATATATATGCGTAAGAACTGAATATATATGTGTAAGAAATGAATATATATGGGTAAGAACTGAATATATATGCGTAAGAACTGAATATATATGCGTTAGAACGAAATATATATGCGTAAGAACGGAATACATATGTGTAAGAACTGAATATATTTGTGTTAGAACTGAATTTATTTGTGTAAGAACTAAATATATATGCGTAAGAACGGACAATATATGTGTAAGAACTGAATATATATGCGTAAGAACTGAATATATATGCGTAAGATCGGAATATATTTGTGTAAGAACTGCATATATATGTGTAAGAACTGAATATATATGCGTAAGAACGGAATATATATGTGTAAGAACTGAATATATATGTGTAAGAACTGAATATATATGTGTTAGAACTGCATATATATGTGTAAGAACTGAATATATTTGTGTAAGAACTGCATATATATGTGTAAGAACTGAATATATATGCGTAAGAACGGAATATATATGTGTAAGAACTGAATATATATGTGTAAGAACTGAATATATATGCGTAAGAACTGAATATATATGCGTAAGAACTGAATATATATGCATAAGAACTGAATTTATATGCTTAAGAACGGAATATATATGCGTAGGAACTGAATTTATATGTGTAAGAACTGAATATATATGTGTAAAAACTGAATATATATGTGTTAGAACGGAATATATATGTGTAAGAACTGAATATATATGTGTAAGAACTGAATATATATGTGTAAGAGCTAAATATATATGTGTAAGAACTGAATATATATGCGTAAGAACTGAATATATATGCGTAAGATCGGAATATATGTGTAAGAACTGGACATATATGCGTAAGAATTGAATATATATGCGTAAGAACTGAATATATGTGTAAGAACTGAATATATGCGTAAAAACTGAATATATATGTGTAAGAACTGAATATATTTGTGTAAGAACTGCATATATATGTGTAAGAATTGAATATATATGTGTATGAACGGAATATATATGTGTAAGAACTGAATATATATGTGTAAGAACTGAATATATATGCGTAAGAACTGAATATATATGCGTAAGAACTGAATTTATATGCTTAAGAACGGAATATATATGCGTAGGAACTGAATATATTTGTGTAAGAACTGAATATATATGTGTAAGAACTGAATATATATGCGTAAGAACGGAATATATATGTGTAAGAACTGAATATATATGTATAAGAACTGAATATATATGTGTAAGAACTGAATATATATGTGTAAGAACTGAATATATGCGTAAGAACTGAATATATGCGTAAGAACTGAATATATATGTGTAAGAACTGAATATATATGTGTAAGAACTGAATATATATGCGTAAGAACGGAATATATATGTGTAAGAACTGAATATATATGTGTAAGAACTGAATATATATGTGTTAGAACGGAATATATATGTTTAAGAACTGAATATATTTGTGTAAGAACTGCATATATATGTGTAAGAACTGAATATATATGCGTAAGAACGGAATATATATGTGTAAAAACTGAATATATATGTGTAAGAACTGAATATATATGTGTTAGAACGGAATATATATGTGTAAGAACTGAATATATATGTGTAAGAACTGAATATATATGTGTAAGAGCTAAATATATATCTGTAAGAACTGAATATATATGCGTAAGAACTGAATATATATGCGTAAGATCGGAATATATGTGTAAGAACTGGACATATATGCGTAAGAATTGAATATATATGCGTAAGAACTGAATATATGTGTAAGAACTGAATATATGCGTAAAAACTGAATATATATGTGTAAGAACTGAATATATCTGTGTAAGAACTGAATATATATGTGTAAGAATTGAATATATATGTGTAAGTACGGAATATATATGTGTAAGAACTGAATATATATGTGTCAGAACTGAATATATATGCGTAAAAACTGAATTTATATGCTTAAGAACGGAATATATATGCGTAAGAACTGAATATATATGTGTTAGAACTGAATATATATGTGTAAGAACTGAATATATATGTGTAAGAACTGAATATATATGTGTAAGAACTGAATATATATGCGTAAGAACTAAATATATATGCGTTAGATCGGAATTCATATGTAAGAACTGAACATATATGCGTCAGAATTGAATATATATGCGTAAGAACTGAATATATGCGTAAGAACTGAATATATGCGTAAGAACTGATTATATATGTGTAAGAACTGAATATATTTGTGTAAGAATTGCATATATATGTGTAAGAACTGAATATATATGCGTAAGAATGGAATATATATGTGTAAGAACTGAATATATATATGTGTAAGAACTGAATATATATGTGTTAGAACGGAATATATATGTGTAAGAACTGAATATATATGTGTAAGAACTGAATATATATGTGTAAGAGCTAAATATATATGTGTAAGAACTGAATATATATGCGTAAGAACTGAATATATATGCGTAAGATCGGAATATATGTGTTAGAACTGAACATATATGCGTAAGAATTGAATATATATGCGTAAGAACTGAATATATGTGTAAGAACTGAATATATGCGTAAAAACTGAATATATATGTGTAAGAACTGCATATATATGTGTAAGAATTGAATATATATGTGTAAGAACGGAATATATATGTGTAAGAACTGAATATATATGTGTAAGAACTGAATATATATTCGTAAGAACTGAATTTATATGCTTAAGAACGGAATTTATATGCGTAAGAACTGAATATATTTGTGTAAGAACTGAATATATATGTGTAAGAACTGAATATATATGCGTAAGAACGGAATATATATGTGTAAGAACTGAATAGATATGTATAAGAACTGAATATATATGTTTAAGAACTGAATATATATGTGTAAGAACTGAATATATGCGTAAAAACTGAATATATGCGTAAGAACTGAATATATGTGTAAGAACTGAATATGTATGTGTAAGAACTGAGTATATATGCGTAAGAACGGAATATATATGTGTAAGAACTGAATATATGTGTAAGAACTGAATATATATGTGTTAGAACGGAATAATATGTGTAAGAACTGAATATATTTGTGTAAGAACTGCATATATATGTGTAAGAACTGAATATATATGCGTAAGAACTGAATATATATGCGTAAGAACTGAATTTATATGCTTAAGAACGGAATAAATATGCGTAAGAACTGAATATATTTGTGTAAGAACTGAATATATATGTGTAAGAACTGAATATATATGCGTAAGAACGGAATATATATGTGTAAGAACTGAATATATATGTATAAGAACTGAATATATATGTGTAAGAACTGAATATATATGTGTAAGAACTGAATATATGCGTAAGAACTGAATATATGCGTAAGAACTGAATATATATGTGTAAGAACTGAATATATTTGTGTAAGAACTGAATATATATGCGTAAATACGGAATATATATATGTAAGAACTGAATATATATGTGTAAGAACTGAATATATATGTGTTAGAACGGAATATATATGTGTAAGAACTGAATATATATGCGTAAGAACGGAATATATATGTGTAAGAACTGAATATATATGTGTAAGAACTGAATATATATGTGTTAGAACGGAATATATATGTGTAAGAACTGAATATATTTGTGTAAGAACTGAATATATATGCGTAAGAACTGAATATATATGCGTAAGATCGGAATATATGTGTAAGAACTGGACATATATGCATAAGAATTGAATATATATGCGTACATGTGTAAGAACTGAATATATGTGTAAGAACTGAATATATGCGTAAAAACTGAATATATATGTGTAAGAACTGAATATATTTGTGTAAGAACTGCATATATATGTGTAAGAATTGAATATATATGTGTAAAAACGGAATATTATATGTGAAAGAACTGAATATATATGTGTAAGAACTGAATATATATGCGTAAGAACTGAATATATATGCGTAATAACTGAATACATATGCGTAAGAACTGAAGTTATATGCTTAAGAACGGAATATATATGCGTAAGAACTGAATATATATGTGTAAGAACTGAATATATATGTGTAAGAACTGAATATATATGCGTAAGAACGGAATATATATGTGTAAGAACTGAATATATATGTATAAGAACTGAATATATATGTGTAAGAACTGAATATATATGTGTAAGAACTGAATATATGCGTAAGAACTGAATATATGCGTAAGAACTGAATATATATGTGTAAGAACTGAATATATATGTGTAAGAACTGAATATATATGCGTAAGAACGGAATATATATGTGTAAGAACTGAATATATATGTGTAAGAACTGAATATATATGTGTTAGAACTGAATATATATGTGTAAGAACTGAATATATATGTGTAAGAACTGAATATATATGTGTAAGAACTGAATATATATGTGTAAGAACTGAATATATATGTGTTAGAACGGAATATATATGTGTAAGAACTGAATATATATGTGTAAGAACTGAATATATATGTGTAAGAGCTAAATATATATGTGTAAGAACTGAATATATATGCGTAAGAACTGAATATATATGCGTAAGATCGGAATATATGTGTTAGAACTGAACATATATGCGTAAGAATTGAATATATATGCGTAAGAACTGAATATATGTGTAAGAACTGAATATATGCGTAAAAACTGAATATATATGTGTAAGAACTGCATAAATATGTGTAAGAATTGAATATATATGTGTAAGAACGGAATATATATGTGTAAGAACTGAATATATATGTGTAAGAACTGAATATATATTCGTAAGAACTGAATTTATATGCTTAAGAACGGAATTTATATGCGTAAGAACTGAATATATTTGTGTAAGAACTGAATATATATGTGTAAGAACTGAATATATATGCGTAAGAACGGAATATATATGTGTAAGAACTGAATAGATATGTATAAGAACTGAATATATATGTTTAAGAACTGAATATATATGTGTAAGAACTGAATATATGCGTAAAAACTGAATATATGCGTAAGAACTGAATATATGTGTAAGAACTGAATATGTATGTGTAAGAACTGAGTATATATGCGTAAGAACGGAATATATATGTGTAAGAACTGAATATATGTGTAAGAACTGAATATATATGTGTTAGAACGGAATAATATGTGTAAGAACTGAATATATTTGTGTAAGAACTGCATATATATGTGTAAGAACTGAATATATATGCGTAAGAACTGAATATATATGCGTAAGAACTGAATTTATATGCTTAAGAACGGAATAAATATGCGTAAGAACTGAATATATTTGTGTAAGAACTGAATATATATGTGTAAGAACTGAATATATATGCGTAAGAACGGAATATATATGTGTAAGAACTGAATATATATGTATAAGAACTGAATATATATGTGTAAGAACTGAATATATATGTGTAAGAACTGAATATATGCGTAAGAACTGAATATATGCGTAAGAACTGAATATATATGTGTAAGAACTGAATATATTTGTGTA
The DNA here is from genome assembly GCA_037043455.1 of Cyrtodaria siliqua. Lineage (NCBI taxonomy): Eukaryota > Metazoa > Mollusca > Bivalvia > Adapedonta > Hiatellidae > Cyrtodaria > Cyrtodaria siliqua. The sequence goes on from JAWPHD010022295.1 coordinate 12,416, forward strand.
AGAACTGAATATATATGCGTAAATACGGAATATATATATGTAAGAACTGAATATATATGTGTAAGAACTGAATATATATGTGTTAGAACGGAATATATATGTGTAAGAACTGAATATATATGCGTAAGAACGGAATATATATGTGTAAGAACTGAATATATATGTGTAAGAACTGAATATATATGTGTTAGAACGGAATATATATGTGTAAGAACTGAATATATTTGTGTAAGAACTGAATATATATGCGTAAGAACTGAATATATATGCGTAAGATCGGAATATATGTGTAAGAACTGGACATATATGCGTAAGAATTGAATATATATGCGTACATGTGTAAGAACTGAATATATGTGTAAGAACTGAATATATGCGTAAAAACTGAATATATATGTGTAAGAACTGAATATATTTGTGTAAGAACTGCATATATATGTGTAAGAATTGAATATATATGTGTAAAAACGGAATATTATATGTGAAAGAACTGAATATATATGTGTAAGAACTGAATATATATGCGTAAGAACTGAATATATATGCGTAATAACTGAATACATATGCGTAAGAACTGAATTTATATGCTTAAGAACGGAATATATATGCGTAAGAACTGAATATATATGTGTAAGAACTGAATATATATGTGTAAGAACTGAATATATATGCGTAAGAACGGAATATATATGTGTAAGAACTGAATATATATGTATAAGAACTGAATATATATGTGTAAGAACTGAATATATATGTGTAAGAACTGAATATATGCGTAAGAACTGAATATATGCGTAAGAACTGAATATATATGTGTAAGAACTGAATATATATGTGTAAGAACTGAATATATATGCGTAAGAACGGAATATATATGTGTAAGAACTGAATATATATGTGTAAGAACTGAATATATATGTGTTAGAACTGAATATATATGTGTAAGAACTGAATATATATGTGTAAGAACTGAATATATATGTGTAAGAACTGAATATATATGTGTAAGAACTGAATATATATGCGTAAGAACTGAATATATATGCGTTAGATCGGAATATATATGTAAGAACTGAACATATATGCGTAAGAATTGAATATATATGCGTAAGAACTGAATATATGCGTAAGAACTGAATATATGCGTAAGAACTGAATATATATGTGTAAGAACTGAATATATCTGTGTAAGAACTGCATATATATGTGTAAGAACTGAATATATATGCGTTAGAACGGAATATATATGTGTAAGAACTGAATATATATGTGTAAGAAATGAATATATATGTGTTAGAACGGAATATATATGTGTAAGAACTGAATATATATGTGTAAGAACTGAATATATATGTGTAAGAGCTAAATATATATGTGTAAGAACGGAATATATATGTGTAAGAACTGAATATATATGTGTAAGAACTGAATATATATGTGTTAGAACTAAATATATATGTGTAAGAACTGAATATATATGTGTAAGAACTGAATATATATGTGTAAGAGCTGAATATATATGTTTAAGAACTGAATGTATATGCGTAAGAACTGAATATATATGCGTAAGATCAGAATATATGTGTAAGACCTGAACATATATGCGTAAGAATTGAATATATATGCGTAAGAACTGAATATATGCGTAAGAACTGAATATATGCGTAAGAACTGAATATATATGTGTAAGACCTGAATATATTTGTGTAAGAACTGCATATATATGTGTAAGAACTGCATATATATGCGTAAGAACGGAATATATATGTGTAAGAACTGAATATATATGTGTAAGAACTGAATATATATGTGTTAGAACGGAATATATATGTGTAAGAATTGAATATATTTGTGTAAGAACTGCATATATATGTGTAAGAACTGAATATATATATGCGTAAGAACGGAATATATATGTGTAAGAACTGAATATATATGTGTAAGAACTGAATATATATCTGTTAGAACGGAATATATATGTGTTAGAACTGAATATATATGTGTAAGAACTGAATATATATGCGTAGGAACTGAATATATATGCGTAAGATCGGAATATATGTGTAAGAACTGGACATATATGCGTAAGAATTGAATATATATGCGTAAGAACTGAGTATATGTGTAAGAACTGAATATATGCGTAAAAACTGAATATATATGTGTAAGAACTGAATATATTTGTGTAAGAACTGCATATATATGTGTAAGAATTGAATATATATGTGTAAGAACGGAATATATATGTGAAAGAACTGAATATATATGTGTAAGAACTGAATATATATGCGTAAGAACTGAATATATATGCGTAAGAACTGAATATATATGCGTAAGAACTGAATATATATGTGTAAGAACTGAATATATATGTGTAAGAACTGAATATATATGCGTAAGAACGGAATATATATGTGTAAGAACTGAATATATATGTATGAGAACTGAATATATATGTGTAAGAACTGAATATATATGTGTAAGAACTGAATATATGCGTAAGAACTGAATGTATGCGTAAGAACTGAATATATATGTGTAAGAACTGAATATATATGTGTAAGAACTGAATATATATGTGTAAGAACTGAATATATATGCGTAAGAACGGAATATATATGTGTAAGAACTGAATATACATGTGTAATAACTGAAATATATGTGTAAGAACTGAATATATATGTGTTAGAACTGAATATATATGTGTAAGAACTGAATATATATGTGTAAGAACTGAATATATATGTGTAAGAACTGAATATATATGTGTAAGAACTGAATATATATGCGTAAGAACTAAATATATATGCGTTAGATCGGAATTCATATGTAAGAACTGAACATATATGCGTCAGAATTGAATATATATGCGTAAGAACTGAATATATGCGTAAGAACTGAATATATGCGTAAGAACTGATTATATATGTGTAAGAACTGAATATATTTGTGTAAGAATTGCATATATATGTGTAAGAACTGAATATATATGCGTAAGAACGGAATATATATGTGTAAGAACTGAATATATATATGTGTAAGAACTGAATATATATGTGTTAGAACGGAATATATATGTGTAAGAACTGAATATATATGTGTAAGAACTGAATATATATGTGTAAGAGCTAAATATATATGTGTAAGAACTGAATATATATGCGTAAGAACTGAATATATATGCGTAAGATCGGAATATATGTGTTAGAACTGGACATATATGCGTAAGAATTGAATATATATGCGTAAGAACTGAATATATGTGTAAGAACTGAATATATGCGTAAAAACTGAATATATGCGTAAGAACTGAATATATGTGTAAGAACTGAATATGTATGTGTAAGAACTGAGTATATATGCGTAAGAACGGAATATATATGTGTAAGAACTGAATATATGTGTAAGAACTGAATATATATGTGTTAGAACGGAATATATATGTGTAAGAACTGAATATATTTGTGTAAGAACTGCATATATATGTGTAAGAACTGAATATATATGCGTAAGAACGGAATATATATGCGTAAGATCGAAATATATGTGTAAGAACTGGACATATATGCGTAAGAATTGAATATATATGCGTAAGAACTGAATATATGTGTAAGAACTGAATATATGCGTAAAAAATGAATATATATGTGTAAGAACTGAATATATTTGTGTAAGAACGGAATATATATGTGTAAGAATTGAATATATATGTGTAAGAACGGAATATATATGTGAAAGAACTGAATATATATGTGTAAGAACTGAATATATATGCGTAAGAACTGAATATATATGCGTAATAACTGAATATATATGCGTAAGAACTGAATTTATATGTTTAAGAACGGAATATATATGCGTAAGAACTGAGTATATATGTGTAAGAACTGAATATATATGCGTAAGAACGGAATATATATGTGTAATAACTGAATATATATGTGTTAGAACGGAATATATATGCGTAAGAATTGAATATATATGCGTAAGAACTGAATATATGTGTAAGAACTGAATATATCCGTAAGAACTGAATATATATGTGTAAGAACTGAATATATTTGTGTAAGAACTGCATATATATGTGTAAGAACTGAATATATATGCGTAAGAACGGAATATATATGTGTAAGATCTGAATGTATATGTGCAAGAACTGAATATATATGCGTAAGAACTAAATATATATGCGTAAGAACTGAATATATATGCGTAAGAACTGAATATATATGTGTAAGAACTGAATATATATGCGTAAGAACTGAATATATATTCGTAAGAACGGAATATATATGTGTAAGAACTGAATATATATGTGTAAGAACTGAATATATATGTGTAAGAACAGAATATATATGTGTAAGAACTGAATATATATGCGTAAGAACGGAATATATATGTGTAAGAACTGAATATATATGTGTAAGAACTTCATATATGCGTAAGAACTGAATATATGCGTAAGAACTGAATATATATGTGTAAGAACTGAATATACATGTGTAAGAACTGAATATATATGCGTAAGAACGGAATATATATGTGTAAGAACTGAAAATATATGTGTAAGAACTTAAATATATGTGTAAGAACTGAATATGTATGTGTTAGAACTGAATATATATGTGTAAGAACTGAATATATATGTGTAAGAACTGAATATATATGTGTAAGAACTGAATATATATGTGTAAGAGCTAAATATATATGTGTAAGAACTGAATATATATGCTTAAGAACTGAATATATATGCGTAAGAACTGAATATATATGTGTTAGAACGGAATATATATGTGTAAGAACAGAATATATATGCGTAAGAACGGAATATATATGTGTAAGAACTGAATATATATGTGTAAGAACTGAATATATGCGTAAGAACTGAATATATGCGTAAGAACTGAATATATATGTGTAAGAACTGAATATATATGTGTAAGAACTCAATATATATGCGTAAGAACGGAATATATATGTGTAAGAACTGAAAATATATGTGTTAGAACTGAAATATATGTGTAAGAACTGAATATGTATGTGTTAGAACTGAATTTATATGTGTAAGAACTGAATATATATGTGTAAGAACTGAATATATATGTGTAAGAACTGAATATATATGTGTTAGAGCTAAATATATATGTGTAAGAACTGAATATATATGCGTAAGAACTGAATATATATGCGTAAGATCGGAATACATGTGTAAGAACTGGACATATATGCGTAAGAATTGAATATATATGCGTAAGAACTGAATATATGTGTAAGAACTGAATATATGCGTAAAAACTGAATATATATTTGTAAGAACTGAATATATTTGTGTAAGAACTGCATATATATGTGTAAGAATTGAATATATATGTGTAAGTACGGAATATATATGTGTAAGAACTGAATATATATGTGTCAGAACTGAATATATATGCGTAAAAACTGAATTTATATGCTTAAGAACGGAATATATATGCGTAAGAACTGAATATATTTGTGTAAGAACTGAATATATATGCGTAAGAACGGAATATATATGTGTAAGAACTGAATATATATGTATAAGAACTGAATATATATGTGTAAGAACCGAATATATATGTGTAAGAACTGAATATATATGTGTAAGAGCTAAATATATATGTGTAAGAACTGAATATATATGCTTAAGAACTGAATATATATGCGTAAGAACTGAATATATATGTGTTAGAACGGAATATATATGTGTAAGAACAGAATATATATGCGTAAGAACGGAATATATATGTGTAAGAACTGAATATATATGTGTAAGAACTGAATATATGCGTAAGAACTGAATATATGCGTAAGAACTGAATATATATGTGTAAGAACTGAATATATATGTGTAAGAACTCAATATATATGCGTAAGAACGGAATATATATGTGTAAGAACTGAAAATATATGTGTTAGAACTGAAATATATGTGTAAGAACTGAATATGTATGTGTTAGAACTGAATATATATGTGTAAGAACTGAATATATATGTGTAAGAACTGAATATATATGTGTAAGAACTGAATATATATGTGTTAGAGCTAAATATATATGTGTAAGAACTGAATATATATGCGTAAGAACTGAATATATATGCGTAAGATCGGAATACATGTGTAAGAACTGGACATATATGCGTAAGAATTGAATATATATGCGTAAGAACTGAATATATGTGTAAGAACTGAATATATGCGTAAAAACTGAATATATATTTGTAAGAACTGAATATATTTGTGTAAGAACTGCATATATATGTGTAAGAATTGAATATATATGTGTAAGTACGGAATATATATGTGTAAGAACTGAATATATATGTGTCAGAACTGAATATATATGCGTAAAAACTGAATTTATATGCTTAAGAACGGAATATATATGCGTAAGAACTGAATATATTTGTGTAAGAACTGAATATATATGCGTAAGAACGGAATATATATGTGTAAGAACTGAATATATATGTATAAGAACTGAATATATATGTGTAAGAACCGAATATATATGTGTAAGAACTGAATATATGCGTAAGAACTGATATATGCGTAAGAACTGAATATATATGTGTAAGAACTGAATATATATGTGTAAGAACTGAATATATATGTGTTAGAACTGAATATATATGTGTAAGAACTGAATATATATGTGTAAGAACTGAATATATATGTGTAAGAGCTAAATATATATGTGTAAGAACTGAATATATATGCGTAAGAACTGAATATATATGCGTAAGAACTGAATATATATGTGTTAGAACGGAATATATATGTGTAAGAACTGAATATATATGCGTAAGAACGGAATATATATGTGTAAGAACTGAATATATATGTGTAAGAACTGGATATATGCGTAAGAACTGAATATATGCGTAAGAACTGAATATATATGTGTAAGAACTGAATATATATGTGTAAGAACTGAATATATATGCGTAAGAACGGAATATATATGTGTAAGAACTGAAAATATATGTGTAAGAACTGAAATATATGTGTAAGAACTGAATATGTATGTGTTAGAACTGAATATATATGTGTAAGAACTGAATATATATGTTTAAGATCGGAATATATGTGTAAGAACTGGACATATACATGTATGCGTAAGAATTGAATGTATATGCGTAAGAACTGAATATATGTGTAAGAACTGAATATATGCGTAAAAACTGAATATATATGTGTAAGAACTGAATATATTTGTGTATGAACTGCATATATATGTGTAAGAATTGAATATATATGTGTAAGTACGGAATATATATGTGTAAGAACTGAATATATATGTGTAAGAACTGAATATATATGCGTAAGAACTGAATATATATGCGTAAGAACTGAATATATATGCGTAAAAACTGAATTTATATGCTTAAGAACGGAATATATATGCGTAAGAACTGAATATATTTGTGTAAGAACTGAATATATATGCGTAAGAACGGAATATATATGTGTAAGAACTGAATATATATGTATAAGAACTGAATATATATGTGTAAGAACCGAATATATATGTGTAAGAACTGAATATATGCGTAAGAACTGAATATATGCGTAAGAACTGAATATATATGTGTAAGAAGTGAATATATATGTGTAAGAACTGAATATATATGTGTCAGAACTGAATATATATGCGTAAAAACTGAATTTATATGCTTAAGAACGGAATATATATGCGTAAGAACTGAATATATTTGTGTAAGAACTGAATATATATGCGTAAGACGATATTGAACTTAACTGATATGTGTAAGAACTGAATATATATGTGTAAGAACCGAATATATATGTGTAAGAACTGAATATATGCGTAAGAACTGAATATATGCGTAAGAACTGAATATATATGTGTAAGAACTGAATATATATGTGTAAGAACTGAATATATATGTGTAGAACTGAATATATATGTGAAAGAACTGAATATATATGTGTAAGAACTGAATATATATGTGTAAGAACTGAACATATATGTGTAAGAGCTAAATATATATGTGTAAGAACTAAATATATATGCGTAAGAACTGAATATATATGCGTAAGAACTGAATATATATGTGTTAGAACGGAATATATATGTGTAAGAACTGAATATATATGCGTAAGAACGGAATATATATGTGTAAGAACTGAATATATATGTGTAAGAACTGAATATATGCGTAAGAACTGAATATATGCGTAAGAACTGAATATATATGTGTAAGAACTGAATATATATGTGTAAGAACTGAATATATATGCGTAAGAACGGAATATATATGTGTAAGAACTGAAAATATATGTGTAAGAACTGAAATATATGTGTAAGAAACTGAATATGTATGTGTTAGAACTGAATATATATGTGTAAGAACTGAATATATATGTTTAAGAGCTGAATATATATGTGTAAGAACTGAATATATATGTGTAAGAGCTAAATATATATGTGTAAGAACTGAATATATATGCGTAAGAACTGAAATATATATGCGTAAGATCGGAATATATGTGTAAGAACTGGACATATATGCGTAAAAATTGAATGTATATGCGTAAGAACTGAATATATGTGTAAGAACTGAATATATGCGTAAAAACTGAATATATATGTGTAAGAACTGAATATATTTGTGTATGAACTGCATATATATGTGTAAGAATTGAATATATATGTGTAAGTACGGAATATATATGTGTAAGAACTGAATATATATGTGTAAGAACTGAATATATATGCGTAAGAACTGAATATATATGCGTAAGAACTGAATATATATGCGTAAAAACTGAATTTATATGCTTAAGAACGGAATATATATGCGTAAGAACTGAATATATTTGTGTAAGAACTGAATATATATGCGTAAGAACGGAATATATATGTGTAAGAACTGAATATATATGTATAAGAACTGAATATATATGTGTAAGAACCGAATATATATGTGTAAGAACTGATATATGCGTAAGAACTGAATATATGCGTAAGAACTGAATATATATGTGTAAGAAGTGAATATATATGTGTAAGAACTGAATATATATGTGTAAGAACTGAATATATATGTGTTAGAACGGAATATATATGTGTAAGAACTGAATATATATGCGTAAGATCGGAATATATGTGTAAGAACTGAACATATATGCGTAAGAATTGAATATATATGCGTAAGAACTGAATATATGCGTAAGAACTGAATATATGCGTAAGAACTGAATATATATGTGTAAGAACTGAATATATTTTTGTAAGAACTGCATATATATGTGTAACAACTAAATATATATGAGTAAGAACGGAATATATATGTGTAAGAACTGAATATATATGTGTAATAACTGAATATATATGTGTTAGAAAGGAATATATATGTGTAAGAACTGAATATATATGTGTATGAACTGAATATATATGTGTAAGAACTGAATATATATGCGTAAGAACTGAATATATATGCGTAAGATCGGAATATATGTGTAAGAACTGGACATATATGCGTAAGAATTGAATATATATGCGTAAGAACTGAATATATGTGTAAGAACTGAATATATGTGTAAAAACTGAATATATATGTGTAAGAACTGAATATATTTGTGTAAGAACTGCATATATAATGTGTAAGAACTGAATATATATGCGTAAGAACGGAATATATATGTGTACGAACTGATATATATGTGTAAGAACTGAATGTATATGCGAAGAACTGAATATATATGCGTAAGAACTGAATATATATGCGTAAGAACTGAATATATATATGTGTAAGAACTGAATATATATGCGTAAGAACTGAATATATATTCGTAAGAACGGAATATATATGTGTGAGAACTGAATATATATGTGTAAGAACTGAATATATATGTGTTAAAACGGAATATATATGTGTAAGAAGTGAATATATATGCGTAAGAACGGAATATATATGTGTAAGAACTGAATATATATGTGTTAGAACTGAATATATATGTGTAAGAACTGAATATATATGTGTAAGAACTGAATATATATATGTAAGAGCTGAATATATACGTGTAAGAACTCAATATATATGCGTAAGATCGGAATATATGTGTAAGAACTGAATATATGCGTAAAAACTGAATATATATGTGTAAGAACTGAATATATTTGTGTAAGAACTGCATATATATGTGTAAGAACTGAATATATATGCGTAAGAACGGTATATATATGTGTAAGAACTGAATATATATGTGTAAGAACTGAATATATATGTGTTAGAACGGAATATATATGTGTTAGAACGGAATATATATGCGTAAGAACTGAATATATATGCGTAAAAACTGAATTTATATGCTTAAGAACGGAATATATATGCGTAAGAACTGAATATATTTGTGTAAGAACTGAATATATATGCGTAAGAATGAATATATATGTGTAAGAACTGAATATATATGTAAAAGAACTGAATATATATGTGTAAGAACCGAATATATATGTTGTAAGAACTGAATATATGCGTAAGAACTGAATATATGCGTAAGAACTGAATATATATGTGTAAGACTGAATATATATGTGTAAGAACTGAATATATATGTGTAAGAACTGAATATATATGTGTTAGAACTGAATATATATGTGTAAGAACTGAATATATATGTGTAAGAACTGAATATATATGTGTAAGAGCTAAATATATATGTGTAAGAACTGAATATATATGCGTAAGAACTGAATATATATGCGTAAGAACTGAATATATATGTGTTAGAACGGAATATATATGTGTAAGAACTGAATATATATGCGTAAGAACGGAATATATATGTGTAAGAACTGAATATATATGTATAAGAACTGAATATATGCGTAAGAACTGAATATATGCGTAATAATTGAATATATATGTGTAAGAACTGAATATATATGTGTAAGAACTGAATATATATGCGTAAGAACGGAATATATATGTGTAAGAACTGAAAATATATGTGTAAGAACTGAAATATATGTGTAAGAACTGAATATGTATGTGTTAGAACTGAATATATATGTGTAAGAACTGAATATATATGTTTAAGAACTGAATATATATGTGTAAGAACTGAATATATATGTGTAAGAGCTAAATATATATGTGTAAGAACTGAATATATATGCGTAAGAACTAAATATATATGCGTAAGATCGGAATATATGTGTAAGAACTGGACATATATGCGTAAGAATTGAATATATATGCGTAAGAACTGAATATATGTGTAAGAACTGAATATATGCGTAAAAACTGAATATATATGTGTAAGAACTGAATATATTTGTGTATGAACTGCATATATATGTGTAAGAATTGAATATATATGTGTAAGTACGGAATATATATGTGTAAGAACTGAATATATATGTGTAAGAACTGAATATATATGCGTGAGAACTGAATATATATGCGTAAGAACTGAATATATATGCGTAAAAACTGAATTTATATGCTTAAGAACGGAATATATATGCGTAAGAACTGAATATATTTGTGTAAGAAACTGAATATATATGCGTAAGAACGGAATATATATTGTAAGAACTGAATATATATGTATAAGAACTGAATATATATGTGTAAGAACCGAATATATATGTGTAAGAACTGAATATATGCGTAAGAACTGAATATATGCGTAAGAACTGAATATATATGTGTATAGAACTAAATATATATGTGTAAGAACTGAATATATATGTGTAAGAACTGAATATATATGTGTTAGAACGAAATATATATGTGTAAGAACTGAATATATATGCGTAAGATCGGAATATATGTGTAAGAACTGATCATATATGCGTAAGAATTGAATATATATGCGTAAGAACTGAATATATGCGTAATGTGAATGCATTTGATTCTAATGTTGTAATGGTCAGTTAGGGACTCGAGGCACAACATTTATGTAAGAACTGAATATATGCGTAAGAACTGAATATATATGTGTAAGAACTGAATATATTTTTGTAAGAACTGCATATATATGTGTAACAACTGAATATATATGAGTAAGAACGGAATATATATGTGTAAGAACTGAATATATATGTGTAATAACTGAATATATATGTGTTAGAACGGAATATATATGTGTAAGAACTGAATATATATGTGTATGAACTGAATATATATGTGTAAGAGCTAAATATATATGTGTAAGAACTGAATATATATGCGTAAGAACTGAATATATATGCGTAAGATCGGAATATATGTGTAAGAACTGGACATATATGCGTAAGAATTGAATATATATGCGTAAGAACTGAATATATGTGTAAGAACTGAATATATGTGTAAAAACTGAATATATATGTGTAAGAACTGAATATATTTGTGTAAGAACTGCATATATATGTTTAAGAACTGAATATATATGCGTAAGAACGGAATATATATGTGTAAGAACTGAATATATATGTGTAAGAACTGAATATATATGTGAAGAACTGAATATATATGCGTAAGAACTGAATATATATGCGTAAGAACTGAATATATATATATGTGTAAGAACTGAATATATATGCGTAAGAATTGAATATATATCGTAAGAACGGAATATATATGTGTAAGAACTGAATATATATGTGTAAGAACTGAATATATATGTGTTAGAACGGTATATATTTGTGTAAGAACTGAATATATATGCGTAAGAACGGAATATATATGTGTAAGAACTGAATATATATGTGTTAGAACTGAATATATATGTGTAAGAACTGAATATATATGTGTAAGAACTGAATATATATATGTAAGAGCTGAATATATACGTGTAAGAACTCAATATATATGCGTAAGATCGGAATATATGTGTAAGAACTGAATATATGCGTAAAAAGTGAATATATATGTGTAAGAACTGAATATATTTGTGTAAGAACTGCATATATATGTGTAAGAACTGAATATATATGCGTAAGAACGGTATATATGTGTAAGAACTGAATATATATGTGTAAGAACTGAATATATATGTTTAAGAACTGAATATATATGTGTTAGAACGGAATATATATGTGTTAGAACGGAATATGTATGTGTAAGAACTGAATATATATGTGTTAGAAC
>JAWPHD010022296.1:0-25541 GCA_037043455.1 Cyrtodaria siliqua
CATATATATTCAGTTCTTACGCATATATATTCAGTTCTTACGTTTATATATTCAGTTCTTACGCATATATATTTAGTTTTTTACGCATATATATTCAGTTCTTGACGCATATATATTCAGTTCTTACGCATATATATTTAAGTTCTTACGCATATATATTCCGTTCTTACGCATATATATTCAGTTCTTACACATATATATTCAGTTCTTACGCATTTATATTGAGTTATTACACATATATATTCAGTTCTTACGCATATATATTCCGTTCTTACGCATATATATTCAGTTCTTACGCATATATATTCAGTTCTTACGCATATATATTCAGTTCTTACGCATATATATTCAGTTCTTACGCATATATATTCAGTTCTTACGCATATATATTCAGTTATTACGCATATATATTTCAGTTCTTACGCATATTTATATTCAGTTATTACACATATATGTTCAGTTCTTACGCATATATATTCAGTTCTTACACATATATATTCAGTTCTTACGCATATATATTCAGTTCTAAGGCATATATATTCAATTCTTACGAATATATATTCAGTTCTTACACATATATATTTCGTTCTTACGCATATATATATTCCGTTCTTACGCATATATATTCAGTTCTTACGCATATATATTCATCTCTTACGCATATATATTCAGTTTTTACGCATATATATTCAGTTCTTACGCATATATATTCAGTTCTTACGCATATATATTCAGTTCTGACGCATATATATTCAGTTATTACGCATATATATTCAGTTCTTACGTATATATATTCAGTTCTTACACATATATGTTCAGTTCTTACGCATATATATTCAGTTCTTACGCATATATATTTCGTTTTTACGCATATATATTCAGTTCTTACGCATATATGTTCAGTTCTTACGCATATATATTCAGTTCTTACGCATATATATTCAGTTCTTAGGCATATATATTCAGTTCTTACGCATATATATTCAGTTCTTACGCATATATATTCAGTTCTTACGCATATATATTCAGTTCTTACGCATATATATTCAGTTCTTACGCATATATATTCAGTTCTTACGCATATATATTCAGTTCTTACCCATATATTCCGTTCTTACGCATATATATTCCGTTCTTACGCATATATATTCAGTTCTTAGGCATATATATTCAGTTCTTACGCATATATATTCAGTTATTACGCATACATATTCAGTTCTTACGCATATATATTCAGTTCTTACGCATATATATTCAGTTCTTACGCTTATATATTTAGTTCTTACGCATATATATTTAGTTCTTACGCATATATATTCAGTTCTTACGCATATATATTCAGTTCTTACGCATATATATTCAGTTCTTACCCATATATATTCAGTTTTTACGCATATATATTCAGTTCTTACGCATATATATTCAGTTCTTACACATATATATTCCATTCTTACTCATATATATTCCGTTCTTACGCATATATATTCAGTTCTTACGCATATATATTTCTTACGCATATATATTCAGTTCTTACACATATATATTCAGTTCTTACAGCATATATATTCAGTTCTTACACATATATATTCCTTTCTTACACATATATATTCAGTTCTTACACATAATATATTCAGTTCTTACACATATATATTCCATTCTTACGCATATATATTCCGTTCTTACGCATATATTCAGTTCTTACGCATATATTTTCAGTTCTTACGCATATATATTCAGTTCTTACACATATATACTCAGTTCTTACACATATATGTTCAGTTCTTACGCATATATGTTCAGTTCTTACGCATATATATTCCGTTCATACGCATATATATTTCGTTCTTACGCATATATATTCAGTTCTTACACATATATATTCAGTTCTAACACATATATATTCAGTTCTTACGCATATATATTCAGTTCTTACGCATATATATTCAGTTCTTACGCATATATATTCAGTTCTTACGCATATATATTCAGTTCTTACGCATATATATTCAGTTATTACGCATATATATTCAGTTCTTACGCATATATATTCAGTTCTTACCCATATATTCCGTTCTTACGCATATATATTCAGTTCTTACGCATATATAATCACTTCTTACGCATATATATTCAGTTTTTACGCATATATATTCAGTTCTTACGCATATATATTCAGTTCTTACGCATATATGTTCAGTTCTTACGCATATATATTCCGTTCATACGCATATATATTTCGTTCTTACGCATATATATTCAGTTCTTACGCATATATATTCAGTTCTAACACATATATATTCAGTTCTTACGCATATATATTCAGTTCTTACGCATATATATTCAGTTCTTACGCATATATATTCAGTTCTTACGCATATATATTCAGTTCTTACGCATATATATTCAGTTATTACGCATATATATTCAGTTCTTACGCATATATATTCAGTTCTTACCCATATATTCCGTTCTTACGCATATATATTCAGTTCTTACGCATATATATTCCGTTCTTACGCACATATATTCATTTCTTAGGCATATATATTCAGTTCTTACGCATATATATTCAGTTATTACGCATATATATTCAGTTCTTACGCATATATATTCAGTTCTTACCCATATATTCCGTTCTTACGCATATATATTCAGTTCTTACGCATATATAATCACTTCTTACGCATATATATTCAGTTTTTACGCTTATATATTCAGTTCTTACGCATATATATTCAGTTCTTACGCATATATGTTCAGTTATTACGCATATAGGTTCAGTTCTTAAGCATATATTTTCAGTTCTTACACATATATATTCGGTTCTTACACATATATGTTCAGTTCTTACGCATATATATTCAGTTCTTACGCATATATATTCAGTTCTTACGCATATATATTCAGTTCTTACACATATATATTCCGTTCATACGCATATATATTTCGTTCTTACGCATATATATTCAGTTCTTACGCATATATGTTCAGTTCTTACGCATATATGTTCAGTTCTTACGCATATATGTTCAGTTCTTACGCATATATATTCAGTTCTTACGCATATATATTCAGTTCTTACGCATATATATTCAGTTCTTACACATATATATTCAATTTGTACGCATATATATTCAGTTCTTACGCATATATATTCAGTTATTACGCATATATATTCAGTTCTTACCCATATATTCCGTTCTTACGCATATATATTCAGTTCTTACGCATATATAATCACTTCTTACGCATATATATTCAGTTCTTACGCATATATATTCAGTTCTTACGCATATATGTTCAGTTCTTACGCATATAGGTTCAGTTCTTACGCATATATATTCAGTTCTTACACATATATATTCAGTTCTTACACATATATGTTCAGTTCTTACGCATATATGTTCAGTTCTTACGCATATATGTTCAGTTCTTACGCATATATATTCAGTTCTTAGGCATATATATTCAGTTCTTACGCATATATATTCAGTTCTTACGCATATATATTCCGTTCATACGCATATATATTTCGTTCTTACGCATATATATTCAGTTCTTACGCATATATGTTCAGTTCTTACACATATATATTCAGTTCTTACACATATATATTCAGTTCTTACGCATATATATTCAGTTCTTACACATATATATTCAGTTCTTACACATATATATTCAGTTCTTATACATATATATTCAGTTCTTACGCATATATATTCAGTTCTTACACATATATATTCAGTTCTTACGCATATATATTCATTTCTTAGGCATATATATTCAGTTCTTACGCATATATATTCAGTTCTTACGCATATATATTCAGTTCTAAGGCATATATATTCAGTTCTTACGCATATATATTCAGTTCTTACACATATATATTCCGTTCATACGCATATATATTTCGTTCTTACGCATATATATTCAGTTCTTACGCATATATGTTCAGTTCTTACGCATATATATTCAGTTCTTACGCATATATATTCAGTTCTTACACATATTTGTTCAGTTCTTACTCATATATGTTCAGTTCTTACGCATATATATTCAGTTCTTAGGCATATATATTCAGTTCTTACGCATATATATTCAGTTCTTACGCATATATATTCAGTTCTTACGGATATATATTCCGTTCATACGCATATATATTTTGTTCTTACGCATATATATTCAGTTCTTACTCATATATATTCAGTTTTTACGCATATATATTCAGTTCTTACGGATATATATTCCGTTCATACGCATATATATTTTGTTCTTACGCATATATATTCAGTTCTTACGCATATATGTTCAGTTCTTACACATATATATTCAGTTCTTACACATATATATTCAGTTCTTACACATATATATTCAGTTCTTACGCATATATATTCAGTTCTTACGCATATATATTCAGTTCTTACGCATATATATTCCGTTCTTACGCATATATATTCAGTTCTTACGCATATATATTCAGTTCTTACGCATATATATTCAGTTCTTACCCATATATTCCGTTCTTACGCATATATATTCAGTTCTTACGCATATATAATCACTTCTTACGCATATATATTCAGTTCTTACGCATATATATTCAGTTCTTACGCATATATATTCAGTCCTTACGCATATATATTCAGTTCTTATGCATATATATTCAGTTCTTACACATGTATATTCAGTTCTTACGCATATATATTCAGTTCTTACGCATATATATTCAGTTTTTTCACATATATATTCAGGTCTTACACATATATATTCAAATCTAACACATATATATTCAGTTCTTACGCATATATATTCAGTTCTTACGCATATATATTCAGTTACTACGCATATATATTCAGTCCTTACGCATATATATTCCGTTCTTACGCATATATTCAGTTCTTACGCATATATATTCAGTTCTTACACATATATATTCAGTTCTTACGCATATATATTGAGTTATTACACATATATATTCCGTTCTTACGCATATATATTCAGTTCTTACGCATATATATTCAGTTCTGACGCATATATATTCAGTTCTTACGCATATATATTCAGTTCTTACGCATATATATTCAGTTATTACGCATATATATTCAGTTCTTACGCATATTTATTCAGTTCTTACACATATATGTTCAGTTCTTACGCATATATATTCAGTTCTTACACATATATATTCAGTTCTTACGCATATATATTCAGTTCTAAGGCATATATATTCAGTTCTTACGAATATATATTCAGTTCTTACACATATATATTTCGTTCTTACGCATATATATATTCCGTTCTTACGTATATATATTCAGTTCTTACGCATATATATTCATCTCTTACGCATATATATTCAGTTCTTACGCATATATATTCAGTTCTTACGCATATATATTCAGTTCTGACGCATATATATTCAGTTATTACGCATATATATTCAGTTCTTACGTATATATATTCAGTTCTTACACATATATGTTCAGTTCTTACGCATATATATTCAGTTCTTACGCATATATATTTCGTTCTTACGCATATATGTTCAGTTCTTACGCATATATGTTCAGTTCTTACGCATATATATTCAGTTCTTACGCATATATATTCCGTTCTTACGCATATATATTCAGTTCTTAGGCATATATATTCAGTTCTTACGCATATATATTCAGTTATTACGCATACATATTCAGTTCTTACGCATATATATTCAGTTATTACGCATATATATTCAGTTCTTACGCATATATATTCAGTTCTTACGCTTATATATTCAGTTCTTACGCATATATATTTAGTTCTTACGCATATATATTCAGTTCTTACGCATGTATATTCAGTTCTTACGCATATATATTCAGTTTTTACGCATATATATTCCGTTCTTACGCATATATATTCCGTTTTTACGCATATATATTCAGTCCTTACGCATATATATTCAGTTCTTACGCATATATATTCAGTTCTTACGCATATATATTCAGTTCTTACGCATATATATTCAGTTCTTACGCATATATATTCAGCATATATATTCAGTTCTTACGCATATATATTCCGTTCTTACGCATATATATTCAGTTCTTAGGCATATATATTCAGTTCTTACGCATATATATTCAGTTATTACGCATACATATTCAGTTCTTACGCATATATATTCAGTTATTACGCATATATATTCAGTTCTTACGCATATATATTCAGTTCTTACGCTTATATATTCAGTTCTTACGCATATATATTTAGTTCTTACGCATATATATTCAGTTCTTACGCATGTATATTCAGTTCTTACGCATATATATTCAGTTTTTACGCATATATATTCCGTTCTTACGCATATATATTCCGTTTTTACGCATATATATTCAGTCCTTACGCATATATATTCAGTTCTTACGCATATATATTCAGTTCTTACGCATATATATTCAGTTCTTACGCATATATATTCAGTTCTTACGCATATATATTCAGCATATATATTCAGTTCTTACGCATATATATTCCGTTCTTACGCATATATATTCAGTTCTTAGGCATATATATTCAGTTCTTACGCATATATATTCAGTTATTACGCATACATATTCAGTTCTTACGCATATATATTCAGTTATTACGCATATATATTCAGTTCTTACGCATATATATTCAGTTCTTACGCTTATATATTCAGTTCTTACGCATATATATTTAGTTCTTACGCATATATATTCAGTTCTTACGCATGTATATTCAGTTCTTACGCATATATATTCAGTTTTTACGCATATATATTCCGTTCTTACGCATATATATTCCGTTTTTACGCATATATATTCAGTCCTTACGCATATATATTCAGTTCTTACGCAT
Organism: Cyrtodaria siliqua; assembly: GCA_037043455.1. NCBI lineage: Eukaryota > Metazoa > Mollusca > Bivalvia > Adapedonta > Hiatellidae > Cyrtodaria > Cyrtodaria siliqua. The sequence continues at coordinate 6,868 of JAWPHD010022296.1, forward strand.
ATATATTCAGTTCTTACGCATATATATTCAGTTCTTACGCATATATATTCAGTTCTTACGCATATATATTCAGTTCTTACGCATATATATTCAGTTCTTACCCATATATATTCAGTTTTTACGCATATATATTCAGTTCTTACGCATATATATTCAGTTCTTACACATATATATTCCATTCTTACTCATATATATTCCGTTCTTACGCATATATATTCAGTTCTTACACATATATATTCAGTTCTTACGCATATATATTCAATTCTTACGCATATATTCCGTTCTTACGCATATATATTCAGTTTTTACGCATATATTCCGTTCTTACGCATATATATTCAGTTCTTACGCATATATAATCACTTCTTACGCATATATATTCAGTTCTTACGCATATATATTCAGTTCTTACGCATATATGTTCAGTTCTTACGCATATAGGTTCAGTTCTTACGCATATATATTCAGTTCTTACGCATATATATTCAGTTCTTACACATATATGTTCAGTTCTTACGCATATATGTTCAGTTCTTACGCATATATATTCAGTTCTTAGGCATATATATTCAGTTCTTACGCATATATATTCAGTTCTTACGCATATATATTCCGTTCATACGCATATATATTTCGTTCTTACGCATATATATTCAGTTCTTACGCATATATGTTCAGTTCTTACGCATATATATTCAGTTCTTACGCATATATATTCAGTTCTTACACATATATATTCAGTTCTTACACATATATATTCAGTTCTTACGCATATATATTCAGTTCTTACGCATATATATTCAGTTCTTAGGCATATATATTCAGTTTTTACGCATATATATTCAGTTCTTACCCATATATTCCGTTCTTACGCATATATATTCAGTTCTTACGCATATATAATCACTTCTTACGCATATATATTCAGTTCTTACGCATATATATTCAGTTCTTACGCATATATGTTCAGTTCTTACGCATATAGGTTCAGTTCTTACGCATATATATTCAGTTCTTACGCATATATATTCAGTTCTTACACATATATGTTCAGTTCTTACTCATATATGTTCAGTTCTTACGCATATATGTTCAGTTCTTACGCATATATATTCAGTTCCTACGCATATATATTCAGTTCTTACGCATATATATTCCGTTCATACGCATATATATTTCGTTCTTACGCATCTATATTCAGTTCTTACGCATATATGTTCAGTTCTTACACATATATATTCAGTTCTTACACATATATATTCAGTTCTTACGCATATATATTCAGTTCTTACGCATATATATTCAGTTCTTACACATATATATTCAGTTCTTACACATATATATTCAGTTCTTACGCATATATATTCCGTTCTTACGCATATATATTCATTTCTTAGGCATATATATTCAGTTCTTACGCATATATATTCAGTTATTACGCATATATATTCAGTTCTTACGCATATATATTCAGTTCTTACCCATATATTCCGTTCTTACGCATATATATTCAGTTCTTACGCATATATAATCACTTCTTACGCATATATATTCAGTTTTTACGCATATATATTCAGTTCTTACGCATATATATTCAGTTCTTACGCATATATGTTCAGTTATTACGCATATAGGTTATATTCAGTTCTTACGCATATATATTCCGTTCTTACGCATATATATTCATTTCTTAGGCATATATATTCAGTTCTTACGCATATATATTCAGTTATTACGCATATATATTCAGTTCTTACGCATATATATTCAGTTCTTACCCATATATTCCGTTCTTACGCATATATATTCAGTTCTTACGCATATATAATCACTTCATACGCATATATATTCAGTTTTTACGCATATATATTCAGTTCTTACGCATATATATTCAGTTCTTACGCATATATGTTCAGTTATTACGCATATAGGTTCAGTTCTTAAGCATATATTTTCATTTCTTACACATATATATTCAGTTCTTACACATATATGTTCAGTTCTTACACATATATATTCCGTTCATACGCATATATATTTCGTTCTTACGCATATATATTCAGTTCTTACGCATATATGTTCAGTTCTTACGCATATATGTTCAGTTCTTACGCATATATGTTCAGTTCTTACGCATATATATTCAGTTCTTACGCATATATATTCAGTTCTTACGCATATATATTCAGTTCTTACACATACATATATATTCAGTTCGTACGCATATATATTCAGTTCTTACGCATATATATTCAGTTATTACGCATATATATTCAGTTCTTACCCATATATTCCGTTCTTACGCATATATATTCCGTTCTTACGCATATATAATCACTTCTTACGCATATATATTCAGTTCTTACGCATATATGTTCAGTTCTTACGCATATAGGTTCAGTTCTTACGCATATATATTCAGTTCTTACGCATATATATTCAGTTCTTACACATATATGTTCAGTTCTTACGCATATATGTTCAGTTCTTACGCATATATGTTCAGTTCTTACGCATATATATTCAGTTCTTACGCATATATATTCCGTTCTTACGCATATATATTCCGTTCATACGCATATATATTTCGTTCTTACGCATATATATTCAGTTCTTACGCATATATGTTCAGTTCTTACACATATATATTCAGTTCTTACACATATATATTCAGTTCTTACGCATATATATTCAGTTCTTACACATATATATTCAGTTCTTACACATATATATTCAGTTCTTAGGCATATATATTCAGTTCTTACGCATATATATTCAGTTATTACGCATATATATTCAGTTCTTACGCATATATATTCAGTTCTTACCCATATATTCCGTTCTTACGCATATATATTCAGTTCTTACGCATATATATTCAGTTCTTACGCATATATGTTCAGTTCTTACGCATATAGGTTCAGTTCTTACGCATATATTTTCAGTTCTTACGCATATATATTCAGTTCTTACACATATATGTTCAGTTCTTACGCATATATATTCAGTTCTTACGCATATATATTCAGTTCTAAGGCATATATATTCAGTTCTTACGCATATATATTCAGTTCTTACACATATATATTCCGTTCATACGCATATATATTTCGTTCTTACGCATATATATTCAGTTCTTACGCATATATATTCAGTTCTTACACATATATATTCAGTTCTTACGCATATATATTCAGTTACGCATATATATTCAGTTCTTACGCATATATATTCAGTTCTTACGCATATATATTCAGTTCTTACACATATATATTCAGTTCTTACGCATATATATTCAGTTCTTACGCATATATATTCAGTTCGTACGCATATATATTCAGTTCTTACGCATATATATTCAGTTCTTACACATATATATTCAGTTCTTACACATATATGTTCAGTTCTTACGCATATATGTTCAGTTCTTACGCATATATATTCAGTTCTTAGGCATATATATTCAGTTCTTACGCATATATATTCAGTTCTTACGCATATATATTCCGTTCATACGCATATATATTTCGTTCTTACGCATCTATATTCAGTTCTTACGCATATATGTTCAGTTCTTACACATATATATTCAGTTCTTACACATATATATTCAGTTCTTACGCATATATATTCAGTTCTTACGCATATATATTCAGTTCTTACACATATATATTCAGTTCTTACGCATATATATTCCGTTCTTACGCATATATATTTATTTCTGAGGCATATATATTCAGTTCTTACGCATATATATTCAGTTATTACGCATATATATTCAGTTCTTACGCATATATATTCAGTTCTTACCCATATATTCCGTTCTTACGCATATATATTCAGTTCTTACGCATATATAATCACTTCTTACGCATATATATTCAGTTTTTACGCATATATATTCAGTTCTTACGCATATATATTCAGTTCTTACGCATATATGTTCAGTTATTACGCATATAGGTTATATTCAGTTCTTACGCATATATATTCCGTTCTTACGCATATATATTCATTTCTTAGGCATATATATTCAGTTCTTACGCATATATATTCAGTTATTACGCATATATATTCAGTTCTTACGCATATATATTCAGTTCTTACCCATATATTCCGTTCTTACGCATATATATTCAGTTCTGACGCATATATAATCACTTCTTACGCATATATATTCAGTTTTTACGCATTTATATTCAGTTCTTACGCATATATATTCAGTTCTTACGCATATATGTTCAGTTATTACGCATATAGGTTCAGTTCTTAAGCATATATTTTCAGTTCTTACACATATATATTCAGTTCTAACACATATATGTTCAGTTCTTACGCATATATATTCAGTTCTTACGCATATATATTCAGTTCTAAGGCATATATATTCAGTTCTTACGAATATATATTCAGTTCTTACACATATATATTCCGTTCATACGCATATATATTTCGTTCTTACGCATATATATTCAGTTCTTACGCATATATGTTCAGTTCTTACGCATATATGTTCAGTTCTTACGCATATATATTAAGTTCTTACGCATATATATTCAGTTCTTACGCATATATATTCAGTTCTTACGCATATATATTCAGTTCTTACACATATATATTCAGTTCGTACGCATATATATTCAGTTCTTACGCATATATATTCAGTTATTACGCATATATATTCAGTTCTTACCCATATATTCCGTTCTTACGCATATATATTCCGTTCTTACGCATATATAATCACTTCTTACGCATATATATTCAGTTCTTACGCATATATATTCAGTTCTTACGCATATATGTTCAGTTCTTACGCATATAGGTTCAGTTCTTACGCATATATATTCAGTTCTTACGCATATATATTCAGTTCTTACGCATATATGTTCAGTTCTTACGCATATATGTTCAGTTCTTACGCATATATGTTCAGTTCTTACGCATATATATTCAGTTCTTAGGCATATATATTCAGTTCTTACGCATATATATTCAGTTCTTACGCATATATATTCCGTTCATACGCATATATATTTCGTTCTTACGCATATATATTCAGTTCTTACCCATATATGTTCAGTTCTTACGCATATATATTCAGTTCTTACACATATATATTCAGTTCTTACGCATATATATTCAGTTCTTACACATATATATTCAGTTCTTACACATATATATTCAGTTCTTACGCATATATATTCATTTCTTAGGCATATATATTCAGTTCTTACGCATATATATTCAGTTATTACGCATATATATTCAGTTCTTACGCATATATATTCAGTTCTTACCCATATATTCCGTTCTTACGCATATATATTCAGTTCTTACGCATATATAATCACTTCTTACATATATATATTCAGTTCTGACGCATATATATTCAGTTCTTACGCATATATATTCAGTTCTTACGCATATATGTTCAGTTCTTACGCATATAGGTTCAGTTCTTACGCATATATTTTCAGTTCTTACGCATATATATTCAGTTCTTACACATATATGTTCAGTTCTTACGCATATATATTCAGTTCTTACGCATATATATTCAGTTCTAAGGCATATATATTCAGTTCTTACGCATATATATTCAGTTCTTACGCATATATATTCCGTTCATACGCATATATATTTCGTTCTTACGCATATATATTCAGCTCTTACGCATATATGTTCAGTTCTTACGCATATATATTCAGTTCTTACACATATATATTCAGTTCTTACGCATATATATTCAGTTACGCATATATATTCAGTTCTTACGCATATATATTCAGTTCTTACACATATATATTCAGTTCTTACACATATATATTCAGTTCCTACGCATATATATTCAGTTCTTACGCATATATATTCAGTTCGTACGCATATATATTCAGTTCTTACGCATATATATTCCGTTCTTACGCATATATATTCATCTCTTACGCATATATATTCAGTTCTTACGCATATATATTCAGTTCTTACGCATATATATTCAGTTCTTACGCATATATATTCAGTTACTACGCATATATATTCAGTTCTTACGCATATATATTCAGTTCTTACGCATATATATTCCGTTCTTACGCATATATATTTAGTTGTTACGCATATATATTCAGTTCTTACGCATATATATTCAGTTCTTACGCATATATATTCAGTTCTTACGCATATATATTCAGTTCTTACGCATATATATTCAGTTCTTACGCATATATGTTCAGTTCTTACGCATATATGTTCAGTTCTTACGCATATATATTCAGTTCTTACGCATGTATATTCAGTTCTTACGCATGTATATTCAGTTCTTACGCATATATATTCAGTTCTTACGCATATATGTTCAGTTCTTACGCATATAGGTTCAGTTCTTACGCATATATATTCAGTTCTTACACATATATATTCAGTTCTTACACATATATGTTCAGTTCTTACGCATATATGTTCAGTTCTTACGCATATATGTTCAGTTCTTACGCATATATATTCAGTTCTTAGGCATATATATTCAGTTCTTACGCATATATATTCCGTTCATACGCATATATATTTCGTTCTTACGCATATATATTCAGTTCTTACGCATATATGTTCAGTTCTTACACATATATATTCAGTTCTTACACATATATATTCAGTTCTTACGCATATATATTCAGTTCTTACGCATATATATTCAGTTCTTACGCATATATATTCAGTTCTTACGCATATATATTCATTTCTTAGGCATATATATTCAGTTCTTACGCATATATATTCAGTTCTTACGCATATATATTCAGTTCTTACCCATATATATCGTTCTTACGCATATATATTCAGTTCTTACGCATATATAATCACTTCTTACGCATATATATTCAGTTCTTACGCATATATATTCAGTTCTTACGCATATATATTCAGTTCTTACGCATATATATTCAGTTCTAACACATATATATTCCGTTCATACGCATATATATTTCGTTCTTACGCATATATATATTCAGTTCTTACGCATATATGTTCAGTTCTTACGCATATATATTCAGTTCTTACACATATATATTCAGTTCTTACGCATATATATTCAGTTACGCATATATATTCAGTTCTTACGCATATATATTCAGTTCTTACACATATATATTCAGTTCTTACACATATATATTCAGTTCTTACGCATATATATTCAGTTCTTACGCATATATATTCAGTTCTTAGGCATATATATTCAGTTCTTACGCATATATATTCAGTTATTACGCATACATATTCAGTTCTTACGCATATATATTCAGTTATTACGCATATATATTCAGTTCTTACGCATATATATTCAGTTCTTACGCTTATATATTCAGTTCTTACGCATATATATTTAGTTCTTACGCATATATATTCAGTTCTTACGCATATATATTCAGTTCTTACGCATATATATTCAGTTCTTACGCATATATATTCAGTTCTTACGCATATATTCAGTTCTTACGCATATATATTCAGTTCTTACGCATATATATTCAGTTCTTACGCATATATATTCAGTTCTTACGCATATATATTCAGTTCTTACGCATATATATTCAGTTCTTATGCATATATATTCAGTTCTTACACATGTATATTCAGTTCTTACGCATATATATTCAGTTCTTACGCATATATATTCAGTTTTTACGCATATATATTCAGGTCTTACACATATATATTCAGTTCTAACACATATATATTCAGTTCTTACGCATATATATTCCGTTCTTACGCATATATATTCAGTTCTTACGCATATATATTCATCTCTTACGCATATATATTCAGTTTTTAGGCATATATATTCAGTTCTTACGCATATATATTCAGTTCTTACGCATATATATTCAGTTCTTACGCATATATATTCAGTTCTTACCCATATATATTCAGTTTTTACGCATATATATTCAGTTCTTACGCATATATATTCAGTTCTTACACATATATATTCCATTCTTACGCATATATATTCCCTTCTTACGCATATATATTCAGTTCTTACGCATATATATTCAGTTCTTACGCATATATTCCGTTCTTACGCATATATATTCAGTTCTTACGCATATATTCCGTTCTTACGCATATATATTCAGTTCTTACGCATATATAATCACTTCTTACGCATATATATTCAGTTCTTACGCATATATATTCAGTTCTTACGCATATATGTTCAGTTCTTACGCATATAGGTTCAGTTCTTACGCATATATATTCAGTTTTTACGCATATATATTCAGTTCTTACACATATATGTTCAGTTCTGACGCATATATGTTCAGTTCTTACGCATATATGTTCAGTTCTTACGCATTTATATTCAGTTCTTAGGCATATATATTCAGTTCTTACGCATATATATTCCGTTCATACGCATATATATTTCGTTCTTACGCATATATATTCAGTTCTTACGCATATATGTTCAGTTCTTACACATATATATTCAGTTCTTACACATATATATTCAGTTCTTACGCATATATATTCAGTTCTTACGCATATATATTCAGTTCTTACACATATATATTCAGTTCTTACACATATATATTCAGTTCTTACACATATATATATTCAGTTCTTACACATATATATTCCGTTCTTACGCATATATATTCCGTTCTTACGCATATATATTCAGTTCTTAGGCATATATATTCAGTTCTTACGCATATATATTCAGTTATTACGCATATATATTCAGTTCTTACGCATATATATTCAGTTCTTACCCATATATTCCGTTCTTACGCATATATATTCAGTTCTTACGCATATATAATCACTTCTTACGCATATATATTCAGTTCTTACGCATATATATTCAGTTCTTACGCATATATGTTTAGTTCTTACGCATATAGGTTCAGTTCTTACGCATATATGTTCAGTTCTAACGCATATATATTCAGTTCTTACACATATTTGTTCAGTTCTTACGCATATATATTCCGTTCTTACGCATATATATTCAGTTCTTACGCATATATATTCATCTCTTACGCATATATATTCAGTTCTTACGCATATATATTCAGTTCGTACGCATATATATACAGTTCTTACGCATATATATTTAGTTACTACGCATATATATTCAGTTCTTACGCATATATATTCAGTTCTTACGCATATATATTCCGTTCTTACGCATATATATTTAGTTGTTACGCATATATATTCAGTTCTTACGCATATATATTCAGTTCTTACGCATATATATTCAGTTCTTACGCATATATATTCCATTCTTACGCATATATATTCCGTTCTTACGCATATATATTCAGTTCTTACGCATATATATTCCGTTCTTACGCATATATATTCAGTTCTTACGCATATATATTCAGTTCTTACGCATATATAATCACTTCTTACGCATAAAAATTCAGTTCTTACGCATATATATTCAGTTCTTACGCATATATGTTCAGTTCTTACGCATATAGGTTCAGTTCTTACGCATATATATTCAGTTCTTACACATATATATTCAGTTCTTACACATATATGTTCAGTTCTTACGCATATATGTTCAGTTCTTACGCATATATATTCAGTTCTTACGCATATATATTCAGTTCTTAGGCATATATATTCAGTTCTTACGCATATATATTCAGTTCTTACGCATATATATTCCGTTCATACTTACGCATATATATTCAGTTCTTACGCATATATATTCCGTTCATACGCATATATATTTCGTTCTTACGCATATATATTCAGTTCTTACGCATATAGTTCAGTTCTTACGCATATATATTCAGTTCTTACGCATATATATTCAGTTCTTACGCATATATGATTCAGTTCTTACGCATATATATTCAGTTCTTACGCATATATATTCAGTTCTTACGCATATATATTCAGTCTTACGCATATATATTCAGTTCTTACACATATATATTCAGTTCTTACGCATATATATTCAGTTCTTACGCATAATAATCACTTCTTACGCATATATTCAGTTCTTACGCATATATGTTCAGTTCTTACGCATATAGGTTCAGTTCTTACGCATATATATTCAGTTCTTACACATATATATTCAGTTCTTACACATATATGTTCACTTCTTACGCATATATCTTCAGTTCTTACGCATATATGTTCAGTTCTTACGCATATATATTCAGTTCTTAGGCATATATATTCAGTTCTTACGGATATATATTCCGTTCATACGCATATATATTTTGTTCTTACGCATATATATTCAGTTCTTACGCATATATGTTCAGTTCTTACACATATATATTCAGTTCTTACACATATATATTCAGTTCTTACGCATAAATATTCAGTTCTTACACATATATATTCAGTTCTTACACATATATATTCAGTTCTTACACATATATATTCAGTTCTTACGCATATATATTCCGTTCTTACGCATATATATTCAGTTCTTAGGCATATATATCAGTTCTTACGCATATATATTCAGTATTACGCACTTACGCATATATATTCAGTTCTTACACATATATATTCAGTTCTTACACATATATATTCAGTTCTTACGCATATATATTCCGTTCTTACGCATATATATTCAGTTCTTAGGCATATATATTCCGTTCTTACGCATATATATTCAGTTATTACGCACTTACGCATATATATTCAGTTCTTACACATATATATTCAGTTCTTACACATATATATTCAGTTCTTACGCATATATATTCAGTTCTTACGCATATATATTCAGTTCTTAGGCATATATATTCAGTTCTTACGCATATATATTCAGTTATTACGCATACAGATTCAGTTCTTACGCATATATATTCAGTTATTACGCATATATATTCAGTTCTTACGCTTATATATTCAGTTCTTACGCAATATTCAGTTCTTACGCATATATATTTAGTTCTTACGCATATATATTCAGTTCTTACGCATATATATTCAGTTCTTACGCATATATTCAGTTCTTACGCATATATATTCAGTTCTTACGCATATATATTCAGTTCTTACGCATATATATTCAGTTCTTACGCATATATATTCAGTTCTTAGGAATATATATTCAGTTCTTACGCATATATATTCAGTTATTACGCACTTACGCATATATATTCAGTTCTTACACATATATATTCAGTTCTTACACATATATATTCAGTTCTTACGCATATATATTCAGTTCTTACGCATATATATTCAGTTCTTAGGCATATATATTCAGTTCTTACGCATATATATTCAGTTATTACGCATACATATTCAGTTCTTACGCATATATATTCAGTTATTACGCATATATATTCAGTTCTTACGCATATATATTCAGTTCTTACGCTTATATATTCAGTTCTTACGCATATATATTCAGTTCTTACGCATATATATTCAGTTCTTACGCATATATATTCAGTTCTTACGCATATATATTCAGTTATTACGCATATATTCAGTTCTTACGCATATATATTCAGTTCTTACGCATATATATTCAGTTCTTACGCATATATATTCAGTTCTTACGCATATATATTCAGTTCTTACGCATATATATTCAGTTCTTACGCATATATATTCAGTTCTTACGCATATATATTCAGTTCTTATGCATATATATTCAGTTCTTACACATGTATATTCAGTTCTTACGCATATATATTCAGTTCTTACGCATATATATTCAGTTTTTACGCATATATATTCAGGTCTTACACATATATATTCAGTTCTAACACATATATATTCAGTTCTTACGCATATATATTCCGTTCTTACGCATATATATTCAGTTCTTACGCATATATATTCATCTCTTACGCATATATATTCAGTTTTTACGCATATATATTCAGTTCTTACGCATATATATTCAGTTCTTACGCATATATATTCAGTTCTTACGCATATATATTCAGTTCTTACCCATATATATTCAGTTTTTACGCATATATATTCAGTTCTTACGCATATATATTCAGTTCTTACACATATATATTCCATTCTTACGCATATATATTCCCTTCTTACGCATATATATTCAGTTCTTACGCATATATATTCAGTTCTTACGCATATATAATCACTTCTTACGCATATATATTCAGTTCTTACGCATATATATTCAGTTCTTACGCATATATGTTCAGTTCTTACGGATATAGGTTCAGTTCTTACGCATATATATTCAGTTTTTACACATATATATTCAGTTCTTACACATATATGTTCAGTTCTTACGCATATATGTTCAGTTCTTACGCATATATGTTCAGTTCTTACGCATTTATATTCAGTTCTTAGGCATATATATTCAGTTCTTACGCATATATATTCAGTTCTTACGCATATATATTCCGTTCATACGCATATATATTTCGTTCTTACGCATATATATTCAGTTCTTACGCATATATGTTCAGTTCTTACACATATATTCAGTTCTTACACATATATATTCAGTTCTTACACATATATATTCAGTTCTTACGCATATATATTCAGTTCTTACGCATATATATTCAGTTCTTACGCATATATATTCAGTTCTTACGCATATATATTCAGTTCTTACGCATATATATTCCGTTCTTACGCATATATATTCAGTTCTTAGGCATATATATTCAGTTCTTACGCTTATATATTCAGTTCTTACGCATATATATTTAGTTCTTACGCATATATATTCAGTTCTTACGCATATATATTCAGTTCTTACGCATATATATTCAGTTCTTACGCATATATTCAGTTCTTACGCATATATATTCAGTTCTTACGCATATATATTCAGTTCTTACGCATATATATTCCGTTCTTACGCATATATATTCAGTTCTTAGGAATATATATTCAGTTCTTACGCATATATATTCAGTTATTACGCACTAACGCATATATATTCCTTACACATATATATTCAGTTCTTACACATATATATTCAGTTCTTACGCATATATATTCAGTTCTTACGCATATATATTCAGTTCTTAGGCATATATATTCAGTTCTTACGCATATATATTCAGTTATTACGCATACATATTCAGTTCTTACGCATATATATTCAGTTCTTACGCATATATATTCAGTTCTTACGCATATATATTCAGTTCTTACGCATATATATTCAGTTATTACGCATATATTCAGTTCTTACGCATATATATTCAGTTCTTACGCATATATATTCAGTTCTTACGCATATATATTCAGTTCTTACGCATATATATTCAGTTCTTACGCATATATATTCAGTTCTTACGCATATATATTCAGTTCTTATGCATATATATTCAGTTCTTACACATGTATATTCAGTTCTTACGCATATATATTCAGTTCTTACGCATATATATTCAGTTTTTACGCATATATATTCAGGTCTTACACATATATATTCAGTTCTAACACATATATATTCAGTTCTTACGCATATATATTCCGTTCTTACGCATATATATTCAGTTCTTACGCATATATATTCATCTCTTACGCATATATATTCAGTTTTTACGCATATATATTCAGTTCTTACGCATATATATTCAGTTCTTACGCATATATATTCAGTTCTTACGCATATATATTCAGTTCTTACCCATATATATTCAGTTTTTACGCATATATATTCAGTTCTTACGCATATATATTCAGTTCTTACACATATATATTCCATTCTTACGCATATATATTCCCTTCTTACGCATATATATTCAGTTCTTACGCATATATATTCAGTTCTTACGCATATATTCCGTTCTTACGCATATATATTCAGTTCTTACGCATATATTCCGTTCTTACGCAATATATATTCAGTTCTTACGCATATATAATCACTTCTTACGCATATATATTCAGTTCTTACGCATATATATTCAGTTCTTACGCATATATGTTCAGTTCTTACGCATATAGGTTCAGTTCTTACGCATATATATTCAGTTTTTACACATATATATTCAGTTCTTACACATATATGTTCAGTTCTTACGCATATATATTCAGTTCTTACGCATATATATTCAGTTCTTACGCATATATATTCAGTTCTTACGCATATATATTCAGTTCTTACGCATATATATTCAGTTCTTACGCATATATATTCAGTTCTTACGCATATATATTCCATTCTTACGCATATATATTCCGTTCTTACGCATATATATTCAGTTCTTACGCATATATATTCCGTTCTTACGCATATATATTCAGTTCTTACGCATATATATTCAGTTCTTACGCATATATAATCACTTCTTACGCATAAATATTCAGTTCTTACGCATATATATTCAGTTCTTACGCATATATGTTCAGTTCTTACGCATATAGGTTCAGTTCTTACGCATATATATTCAGTTCTTACGCATATATGTTCAGTTCTTACGCATATATGTTCAGTTCTTACGCATATATATTCAGTTCTTACGCATATATATTCAGTTCTTAGGCATATATATTCAGTTCTTACGCATATATATTCAGTTCTTACGCATATATATTCCGTTCATACGCATATATATTTCGTTCTTACGCATATATATTCAGTTCTTACGCATATATGTTCAGTTCTTACGCATATATATTCAGTTCTTACGCATATATATTCAGTTCTTACGCATATATATTCAGTTCTTACGCATATATATTCAGTTCTTACGCATATATATTCAGTTCTTACGCATATATATTCAGTTCTTACGCATATATATTCAGTTCTTACACATATATATTCAGTTCTTACGCATATATATTCAGTTCTTACGCATAAATAATCACTTCTTACGCATATATTCAGTTCTTACGCATATATGTTCAGTTCTTACGCATATAGGTTCAGTTCTTACGCATATATATTCAGTTCTTACACATATATATTCAGTTCTTACACATATATGTTCACTTCTTACGCATATATCTTCAGTTCTTACGCATATATGTTCAGTTCTTACGCATATATATTCAGTTCTTAGGCATATATATTCAGTTCTTACGGATATATATTCCGTTCATACGCATATATATTTTGTTCTTACGCATATATATTCAGTTCTTACGCATATATGTTCAGTTCTTACACATATATATTCAGTTCTTACACATATATATTCAGTTCTTACGCATAAATATTCAGTTCTTACAACATATATATTCAGTTCTTACACATATATATTCAGTTCTTACACATATATATTCAGTTCTTACGCATATATATTCCGTTCTTACGCATATATATTCAGTTCTTAGGCATATATATTCAGTTCTTACGCATATATATTCAGTTATTACGCACTTACGCATATATATTCAGTTCTTACACATATATATTCAGTTCTTACACATATATATTCAGTTCTTACGCATATATATTCCGTTCTTACGCATATATATTCAGTTCTTAGGCATATATATTCCGTTCTTACGCATATATATTCAGTTATTACGCACTTACGCATATATATTCAGTTCTTACACATATATATTCAGTTCTTACACATATATATTCAGTTCTTACGCATATATATTCAGTTCTTACGCATATATATTCAGTTCTTAGGCATATATATTCAGTTCTTACGCATATATATTCAGTTATTACGCATACAGATTCAGTTCTTACGCATATATATTCAGTTATTACGCATATATATTCAGTTCTTACGCTTATATATTCAGTTCTTACGCATATATATTTAGTTCTTACGCATATATATTCAGTTCTTACGCATATATATTCAGTTCTTACGCATATATTCAGTTCTTACGCATATATATTCAGTTCTTACGCATATATATTCAGTTCTTACGCATATATATTCAGTTCTTACGCATATATATTCAGTTCTTAGGAATATATATTCAGTTCTTACGCATATATATTCAGTTATTACGCACTTACGCATATATATTCAGTTCTTACACATATATATTCAGTTCTTACACATATATATTCAGTTCTTACGCATATATATTCAGTTCTTACGCATATATATTCAGTTCTTAGGCATATATATTCAGTTCTTACGCATATATATTCAGTTATTACGCATACATATTCAGTTCTTACGCATATATATTCAGTTATTACGCATATATATTCAGTTCTTACGCATATATATTCAGTTCTTACGCTTATATATTCAGTTCTTACGCATATATATTCAGTTCTTACGCATATATATTCAGTTCTTACGCATATATATTCAGTTCTTACGCATATATATTCAGTTATTACGCATATATTCAGTTCTTACGCATATATATTCAGTTCTTACGCATATATATTCAGTTCTTACGCATATATATTCAGTTCTTACGCATATATATTCAGTTCTTACGCATATATATTCAGTTCTTACGCATATATATTCAGTTCTTACGCATATATATTCAGTTCTTATGCATATATATTCAGTTCTTACACATGTATATTCAGTTCTTACGCATATATATTCAGTTCTTACGCATATATATTCAGTTTTTACGCATATATATTCAGGTCTTACACATATATATTCAGTTCTAACACATATATATTCAGTTCTTACGCATATATATTCCGTTCTTACGCATATATATTCAGTTCTTACGCATATATATTCATCTCTTACGCATATATATTCAGTTTTTACGCATATATATTCAGTTCTTACGCATATATATTCAGTTCTTACGCATATATATTCAGTTCTTACGCATATATATTCAGTTCTTACCCATATATATTCAGTTTTTACGCATATATATTCAGTTCTTACGCATATATATTCAGTTCTTACACATATATATTCCATTCTTACGCATATATATTCCCTTCTTACGCATATATATTCAGTTCTTACGCATATATATTCAGTTCTTACGCATATATAATCACTTCTTACGCATATATATTCAGTTCTTACGCATATATATTCAGTTCTTACGCATATATGTTCAGTTCTTACGGATATAGGTTCAGTTCTTACGCATATATATTCAGTTTTTACACATATATATTCAGTTCTTACACATATATGTTCAGTTCTTACGCATATATGTTCAGTTCTTACGCATATATGTTCAGTTCTTACGCATTTATATTCAGTTCTTAGGCATATATATTCAGTTCTTACGCATATATATTCAGTTCTTACGCATATATATTCCGTTCATACGCATATATATTTCGTTCTTACGCATATATATTCAGTTCTTACGCATATATGTTCAGTTCTTACACATATATATTCAGTTCTTACACATATATATTCAGTTCTTACACATATATATTCAGTTCTTACGCATATATATTCAGTTCTTACGCATATATATTCAGTTCTTACGCATATATATTCAGTTCTTACGCATATATATTCAGTTCTTACGCATATATATTCCGTTCTTACGCATATATATTCAGTTCTTAGGCATATATATTCAGTTCTTACGCTTATATATTCAGTTCTTACGCATATATATTTAGTTCTTACGCATATATATTCAGTTCTTACGCATATATATTCAGTTCTTACGCATATATATTCAGTTCTTACGCATATATTCAGTTCTTACGCATATATATTCAGTTCTTACGCATATATATTCAGTTCTTACGCATATATATTCCGTTCTTACGCATATATATTCAGTTCTTAGGAATATATATTCAGTTCTTACGCATATATATTCAGTTATTACGCACTAACGCATATATATTCAGTTCTTACACATATATATTCAGTTCTTACACATATATATTCAGTTCTTACGCATATATATTCAGTTCTTACGCATATATATTCAGTTCTTAGGCATATATATTCAGTTCTTACGCATATATATTCAGTTATTACGCATACATATTCAGTTCTTACGCATATATATTCAGTTCTTACGCATATATATTCAGTTCTTACGCATATATATTCAGTTCTTACGCATATATATTCAGTTATTACGCATATATTCAGTTCTTACGCATATATATTCAGTTCTTACGCATATATATTCAGTTCTTACGCATATATATTCAGTTCTTACGCATATATATTCAGTTCTTACGCATATATATTCAGTTCTTACGCATATATATTCAGTTCTTACTGCATATATATTCAGTTCTTACACATGTATATTCAGTTCTTACGCATATATATTCAGTTCTTACGCATATATATTCAGTTTCTTACGCATATATATTCAGTCTTACACATATATATTCAGTTCTTACACATATATATTCAGTTCTTACGCATATATATTCCGTTCTTACGCATATATATTCAGTTCTTACGCATATATATTCAGTCTCTTACGCATATATATTCAGTTTTACGCATATATATTCAGTTCTTACGCATATATATTCAGTTCTTACGCATATATATTCAGTTCTTACGCATATATATTCAGTTCTTACCCATATATATTCAGTTTTTACGCATATATATTCAGTTCTTACGCATATATATTCAGTTCTTACACATATATATTCCATTTCTTACGCATATATATTCCCTTCTTACGCATATATATTCAGTTCTTACGCATATATATTCAGTTCTTACGCATATATTCCGTTCTTACGCATATATATTCAGTTCTTACGCATATATTCCGTTCTTACGCATATATATTCAGTTCTTACG